>JAOVYX010004450.1:0-10228 GCA_035668315.1 Drosera spatulata
ATCGCAGGTATTTTCCTTGACTCTCGGTACCTCTAAACCCGTTTGGTTTAGTTAGCTTTGTCATGAACCGGGTTCGTGACGGCATAACGCCACGTGTCTTAGCAGCGGAGCTTGGGGCGTTACAACCCATAAGATTATGTTTTCGTTCGATTCAATCCGCACTTGAATATTTCGTGCGTTGCAGTAGCATCATTAATGCGTCACACCTCTTGTGTGTTTTCAATGAGATTCGCGATACCGTCACGGAGAAGGGCCTCCCTACAGAGAGTCACCCGTGACCCTGTCACGACGACGTCAAGCCGTTGCATGCATGCTAAAACGATGGGGGATGTCCAACGTTCCCTAACTAGTTTCTCGTCCATGATAATGACTCAATGAATAATGTTTTAACGGCCACCCAGGCTTATTTACAGAAATAATGAATGATCCCAATAGATCTAAGAAGGGACACTAAGTACGACCTCCTTCATGACAATTTCAAAGGATGTAAACATTGATCACGTCAGACCTAGGAAGGGACGTCATGCTCGACCTTCACAACATTTTCAAGAAAAACGACCAACAATCCAACGAATCCAAAAAGGGACGCGCAATGCTCGACCTTCACAGCTCAAGGGCACATATGTATTGTTTTATTCATTTTTGTTAGTTCATATCACTAAAAAAAATGAAACCAAGCATGCGTATTCATGTCCTTTTTATTCAAGCATTTAACAGTCGTTTTCGTTTATTTCCCGAAAGGGCATATATGTTATAATGGTGCGTATTTTAGCTCATTTCAATCCCAATACCCCACATCACATATCAAACATATAAAACAATCATTCCCGGTCTTGATCCTGATGTCAAGATTTATTATTACAACCCAATCCTCCCATGGTATATTTAATACCCTTTTAGCACATAAACCCCGTGATCAAATATAATTCATCGTATCACCACACGAAGCATGCACACATATAACGAAGTTCATCCATGGCATTAGGGATCGTAATTAATATTATTTTACGTCCGCATGTACCCATGCACATATATTATTGAAACCTTAGTTTCGTTATCGTATAAATTCCGTAATTAAGTATAATTCCTCATATCGCACATTAAGCATACACATATTCAAAGAAGTACGTTCATGACATTTTAGGATCATTATTAACATTAGATAGTATCTCCTAACCTAATGTATGCACCCATGCATATATTATCGAAACCTTAGTTTCGTTATCGTCTCAACGCATCAATCAAGCAAACAAGTATATCATCGCCATCTTGTCAGTACCCTTCTCATCATAATCATCATAACACATCATATTGATGAAATATTTAGTACGAGACTGATCGAGAGTTGAAGCATGTTTAACCCTAGTTTTACTTAGGGTTAAAGAAACCGTTAGAACCCTTAGAACCTACGGAGCCCAATGTCATCACTTCGTTGTCCGGCTCTTGTCACCGCTCTGTCCCCGTCGTCGTCACTAACGGTGGCCGGAAAAGTGGCCGTGATGTCGCTGGAAAGCGTCGATAAGGCGTTTTAAGGCTTGTTTACGTTCCAAATTCGATACCCATGACACCCGATGTCACCAAAGTACTTCATCTTACTCTGCCACACTTTGTCACCGCTATCCGTTAGGTTTTGGACAGAAGTTGACTGAAAAAGCTTGTTAAAGTATTTTTGAGTTCGTTTATGTCCAAATCTCGAAACCCAAGGCATCCAAACCTCACTACCTTCACTGTCTACCTAACGCCACTCCTCTGGACCCGTTGATAGCCGGATAACGCTGTCGGAATCGCTGGGCTTTCCAGGGAAGTGTTCGAGATGGTTTCTCGTTGAAACCTCAATGAAAGGTCACGAAAGGCTACATGGTTACTTTTTAGTCATCTCGGGGAGTTCTTGGGGGTTGTTGGAGATCTCTGGAAGTGGCGACGGTGCTGGTTGTGGTGGTTGGTTGGTGACAGTGACATCGTGGCGGTGGCGCGGCTCGGTGATTCGAAGAAGAAAGGAAGCCGCTGTTTATTGAACTTGCAATCCTCTCCCCGGCTGTTTGAAGATAATGATGGTGTGTTGTTGGTGGTCGGAGGTGGATAGTGCGGTGGTGAAGGGTGGTTTGCGTGGGTGAAGCTAGTTTTGGCTTAGCTCGACGAAGGCGAAGAACGAAAACGACGCGAAGAAGAAGAGGTGTTGGTGATGGATGATGCGTCGATGGTGATCTTAATGTTATATCGTTACATTATAACGTAACGTTAACGTTACTTATTCGTTAGTTTTATTCGCACATTATAACGCTATCTATTCGTTACATTTATTTGTTCGTTATATCGTCATTCGTTACGTTATAATATTATAACATTGTTTATTCGTTCACTATATTTATTCGTGCGATCATAACGTCTCTCGTTCGTTATATTTATTCGCACCTGCATAATATACGTATTTTATGTATATTAAAATAACTAAAATTCATAGGTTACGTATATTGTGAATACAAAAATTCATATGCACTTTATGAATACTTAAATAATGATTTTTATGTACATATTTTTCGTATATTTAAATAGCAAAATTTTCGGGATATTACAGAAAACACTTATTATTTATTGCATGCAATGATACCATAAATCACTATTACGCTTTTCATATATAGCCTGGACAGAGTTGTTTGGTATTACTGTTAAACCTAGAAAAATCAAAATCAATAAAAGAAAATCAGTAGTGAAAACCATTCTCGTTTTTTGTTTTTTACTTTTATTTCATCCGTTTAAAAACATAAATCAAAAAACAGAAGTGATATCAAAAAACTATATTTCATCAATTAGTGAAACGAAAACAGAGAATACAAACCAACAACATATCAAACAAACCCTTAAATAACATCGTTGTCCCTCCTTGATAAGCTTTATTGACATCATACTTCACAAGCTAGTGTTGTTTTCAAAGTTATCAGGCATGCAAAGTGATTGACATTCCAAATAGAATCATCTAGAATACTGCACTTGACGTGGAGATACGACTTCAATCTTCACAGAAGGGTGATGAACATTAGCAACTGGTTGGACTCCCCCCTCCTGTTGATCGACCTTCCTCTTGGTGACGAATTGTAATCAAAGAAACAGGACATTATACTGCCAGCAATGCAAGTCAAATACCATCATGTTTGTACCGACGAAGTAATATTGTAAGAAAGGTATGCAGATTGCTAAGCAATGATTTACCATGATACATTAATAGAGACATTTATCATTAACAACGAGTAAATTAAGCAAGAGAAACTAAACAAATGACTATCAAAGTTTATTTTACTTTGTACACAGCTGGAGGATCAACTTGCAAGAGGAAGGAAGAAAAAAAAAAAAAAAAAACCGAATCTAGACAATCAGGACATTAAAATGGTGGCTGGTTTCGCTGCATTCCTTAGCCGACATTTAGGTGCCTCTAGATTGGTCATGTTCTTAGTTTTCTAATGCACGTTGTGTGTATTCATGTGCAAGAGGGAAAAAAAAAAAAAAAAAAAAAGAGCGCGCGTGAGATATAGTGAAAAAGAGATTAGAAAATCTCAAAGAGGAAAATAGTGCAGGCTGTTTTTGTGTTTTGTTTTGAAACACCAATTTGGTGAAGAGCATGATTTGTGCGATTTATGTGTGTTGTGTCGCAAACACATTTTGTTGATTCAAGATGGTTAAGAATTTCTTGTTGGTGGTTCATCAACGGTTACTACAAAACGCAGTAGACCATCACAAAGAGAAACTCCAAGAAATGAGGGGACGAGTAAAATAGTGATAGCAAAGCACAAACGAGTGGATGAGTTTTGGATATGAAAAGAGTGGAAGAAACACAAAGCCATGTATCAGCTTCCACTCACCTTCTCAGTAAATTCCACAGCAACAAAAACGAACAGAAACAACAAAAGTTAACACGTCATGCATCACATTCGGATCATGGCAATTCATTATCACAAAATCCGCGATTATTTCGGAAAAAATATGAATAATCCCGAGATTATTGACTAGAAGGACCGAATTCGAATTTTTCTTAAGAAACACAAATAATTCAAGAAAAAAAACATAATTTGCATTTAATTTGTAAAATTCATTAAATACAGGGAAAAAACGAAAATAAAACAAGAAAATATTTTTTTAGGAAATAAAATCGGCAGAACTTCAAAAAGGGGAAAAAAAACACTGAAATTAGAAACTTAAAAAATAAATCAGGTTTTATGCAGAGATGAAGAACTTCAAAAAAAAAAAAAAAAAAAGGGGGTGATTTATCTCATTTAAAACCCATATAAATCATGTATTTCGGTTTTTTCCCATATAAATCGCTGCACTGTTTTAATGACGTAATTATCATTACGTTTTTTTCACCATTATTTTCCTATCCTTCTGGGTTTTTTCGTAATCTATAATTTCCGAATTATTCCCGTATATGAACTTTGCCACCATGTATGGGATCAACAATGACATGAAACATAATTTGAAACGAGACAGAGATGAAACAAACCAAGCCCAATTCACTTATTATGCTGAAAAACTCTCAAGACACCTGCAAAATAGTACGCAACATGATTAGCACAAAACACCTGCAAAATCAACATTAAACCGAGACAACTTGAACAAAACTAACCATACATCACAACTGCTCGAAGACTTGAAAGATTATGATCACTCCATGAGCTGAACCAAGACACCATTGATGAAGCAATTACGGAAGGGAGGCCATGAGACAGAAGCAATGGACATAACCTACAACATCGGGGGGTCAAAAGAAATGGGGATCAGTCACATTTTTTGCACGGTAATAAATGGGATTGCAGTCATTGTAAACATAATTTGAAATAGGATAATGTTAAGATCCCCCGACACCAAGAAACTAGCAGAGGGCAACATATTGACACCAGTAATCATTCGCATGATCTTTGAGATTATTCTTGGCCAGAAAATTTTGTCCACATCGAAATTTCAAAAATCGATACAATCACGTAAATAGATCTTGTGCTATTTTTTTCATTGTCAATTGATTTTGAGTTGAACCCCAGAGATTTTATAATTTTGTCCTAGAATGAATTGCAAGCCAACGGATCTATTATCCGAAGGACACCTTATATTAGCCGATCCCACGGATTAAAAAGAGCAACACGTTGGTTGAAGCAACAAAACATTTTTCAAGCTAATCAATGTGTCATAGTTAAACATCTGTAAGGCATCATCTTGTTCTGTTTTTCCCCTTAAACGCGGATGAGATAAACGGTGGAGAAGCAACACTGCACAGCAGAGCACAGCCTCTTCACAAGCGGTACCACAATCCGAAATTCGTGGTACAGATAGTCCTAAACTACTAAAAAAAAAAAAACGTAATCATATTAAAGCATATGAATTTTAAAAGGCTACCTTACTAAGCTCAACTGCCCAAATCAGCAGAATAAATTAATTAGGCTCAATTTTTTGACTTTACTCCAAAACATTTCTCTTCATGGAGTCATCATATCATCTCCTTGTCAATCTTCCAATGTTCAGTTACCTCATTTTCCATTCACTTGACATCATCTTGCTACTGTCGAATCGCGTTGTCACTCACTCGCATCACCAACGTCTAAGCCTCAAAATCCAAATCGAATGCATGAATCCTCTTCATCCAATCTGTTTGTTCGAAGACATAAAAGATGGTCCGGCATCTGTTTGATCTGATTACTCTACTCCAATAACTTCCACTAAAAACATCCTCCTCCTAGAATCCACACAACTAATTAAGCACCATTTTCTACCATTGGTAACATCGTCTTCTATAGCTTTTGGCATTGAAACTACCTACCATGTCATCCCATATCGAGATAGTGAAACGCATGGCTCTGCGTTCCTGCTGAAAATATTCAAAAACAAAACCATGAATAAAAAATAAAAAATAGAAATAAAATTTGAGACACTATACCAAAAATAATAAACATTCGGAATTTGGGTCTCCAATTCAATGTTCACAAAAAAGCACAAAGTAGAAACCGAAAACTATTTAGTAGTTTTATTTTTTATTCTAATTTATGCGTTCTATAAAAACAGAAACCAATACCAAACAATCATGATTCATAATCAATACTAAACTTCCAGAACCTTTTGTGTACTTATTTTTGAAATGTTTCCCGAGGGAAACCCGATCCGGCTCACACCCAATAACCCACAAAAAATCCTTCGTTAACTCTTCATGCACAGATGAACATTTTGGAGGTGTTTTGGCACATGAAGCTGTTGGGTATTGATTTTAAAACCAATAGGAGACTAACGCATGTGATTTTGGGATCACTTGAGCTTGGAAGCTTGTGAAGAAGTGTAGAGATTCCATATTACAGCCTTTTTTTTTTTTTTGTTGAATTTACATTGCAAGCATGGGCTGCAACTATATTTCAATCAAGTTATGGAAAACTGTTGGTCATCCTTTTCACATTGGTGTTTGAAGCCTATAAATAGGCTCAACGCCTAAAACAAAAGGCAAAAGAGGCATTTGGAGTTGAAGAGAGCCTAAAATGTCATCGCAAAAGCCTCTGATTATTTAGAAACTTTAGGATAAAACATGAGTTTGTGTTTGTGTATCTTTTCATTAAAAGTTATCCGGTTATAATAATATTTAGGGAATTATCCTAAATATTATAGTATTTTTTGGGTAGATGTGAATTACGAGTGTCACAAAATTAGTGAGTTGAAGGATAAATTCTCTTATAACAAAAATTCATCTGGATAGTGAAAATACTTGTCCGTTGTCCATGGAGTAACTCCAGAAGCGGGGTAAATCACGTAATCTTTTGTGTCGTGTTGCATATTTATTTTCTATCATTTGTCACGTTATTTTTTCTAATGTTACTTATATCAAGTCTTGAGGATCGGATCCCATATTCCTAACAGAGTGGTATCAGAGCTATTGAGTTCGCTATCTTGGTAAAGTAACCGTGTCAAAAGTGAAATGGAGAAAGTGACGGGCAGCAAGTTCGAGGTGCAACGGTTCGATGGCAAAAATAATTTTGAGTTATGGAAAATGAAGGTCCATGACTTGTTGGTATAACTTAGCCAGCACAAAACCTTGCTCGGGAAAGAAAAGAGGCCAGAGAAGATGTCCAAGGATGATTGGGTGGAGATGGACATGAAAGCGATTTCCACTATCCGCTTGTGTCTCTTCGACGAGATCATGATCAACATAAAGGGCGAGAAAACGGCGGCCGGACTATGGGCTCGACTGGAGAGCTTGTACCAAGCTAAATCTCTCGTCAATTGAATTCTTCTGAAGCGAAGGCTCTATTCTTTAAAGATGAAGGACGATGCCAAGATCTCGGATCACTTGAACGAGTTCAATAGACGGGACAAGGTGGTGACCTTGCTGTGTATTGACGTGCGCATAGAAGACGGGATAAGGCGGTGACTTTGCTGTGTATATTATCCGACAGTTATGATAGCTTGGTCATGACATTGAGTTGCTCCAAGGAGGATAAGCTGAAGTTAGATGATGTGACGGTCGCATTAATGAGTACTGAACTTCGGAGGGCGACGACCTTTGAGCATTCAGCTCATGACGAGGCTCTCTCTATTCGAGGGCGGTCGAGCAGTGAGGTAGGAAGTCCCGAGCGGGGCAATCTGCCCCCACTGGGATTCTGAAAATCAAAGATTAGGTATTAGTAAATGCAATAATTTTTCAAAATCCAACCATAGCTTAATGGCTGGCCTGGCTTAAGAATTGTTACTTCCTCCGTCCCAAATTTTTTGCCCAACGCGCATTTTGATGTTTAGTTTATGATGATCAAATATCATTTTTTAGAAAATTATTATGAAATATCAATGATAGATTAAGTTATCAACTTTAATCCTGTATCAATTTAAGGTTTTTCTAACTTCGTTAAGAATAAGAACGAAGCTTTCTCAAAATACGCATCGCTACAATAATTATAGGACGGACATGTTCTTTTTTCCTTGTAAAGTCATTGCGCCTCTTTTACTGAGACTTGTTTAATACTCTATTTAATCTTTAGTGTGTATCTATATATGATATTTTTTCACAAATGTTAATGAAATTAATTCTACTTATTTTTATTCAGATATTATTTACGCTCTTTCATCTTCCTTTCATGTACCTTCGTAATAGATTTGTCTTTTTCTTTTTTTTTTACACTTATCTTCTTATTGCTTAGATTTTTTTATGTGCTTCTGGCTAGTTTTGCTCTCAAGATTGACATGCTTCAACGTTACGAGGCTCCTATTTTGCTCTTAAAATAGACATGATCCTTTATGTTGGTCTTCTTGTTGCTATTATCAGAGTGGGTTTGTTTGCTATTGATTCTATTTTTTATTTCGTAATAATTAGAAAAGTCCTCATTGGATATTGTTTACATACTTTCTAACCTCAAAAATATTTGTTATTACTCCCTCCATCCCAAAATGATTACAACGACACGTAGTTTAAGATCTAATTTAGTACGATCAAACGTCGTTTTTTACAAAAAAGGTTGTGAAACACTAATGATAAATTAAGTTGTGAATTTTAATTCTAAACCAGTTTAAGATTTTTCTGACATCGTTAAGAATAAGAACGAAACGTTTTGAAATACATGTCGTTGTAATTATTTTGGGACGGAGATAAGATATATTACATATCAATATATGAGCTGATGTGAAATAAGGTGAAGTAAAAAAAAAAAATACAATATATAACTTTATATGATGTTTGTTCGTGAATTAAAAAAATAAAATGAGGATTATTTTCTTTTTTATTATTTATGAGATTAAAAGGCTGAAAATTAAATTGATAAATTACTCTTTCATCCTTATTTTAATTATGTAAATAATTTTATGAGTTTTGGGATGTGATTCATTTGGTTTTTTTCTCCATTTTATTTCACTTCCCCTTCAAAACCCCTCAATTTTGAAGTGAAAGGAGTAAAATCAACCAAATTTCACTCCCTAATCCCTCATCTCCATCCCTCCACAAAACTCACAAACACGCATTTGTAGATTAAACCCATCACAATTCCTCCCCTTTCTTCCCTTCCACGTCATTTTACAGTCTTAAGAGTCACCCTACATATGATAGAGAAATGGACAAGTTTGTATTACATATAATAACGCCATATATAGCATCATTACGTTTTTCATATACAACAACAAAATACTTGACCACTTATGATATGTGGATGTCGGGAACATGGGCTATGTTAGGCCAGTCTGGGCCTGTGTCCCTTTTGCATCGTTCTTTCAGATCTCGATGATTCAACAATAACCATAACATCTTAAGGGAGCAGGGCAGTTTCACTGATAAGGCCTTCAGCTCACTGCAATTATATATGATCAATTTTTGGAGGGAGGTGAAGCTCCGAAGCCAGGCCCCATTTATTGTCTTCAGATTCACACATCCCGATACATGGAGTTTCTTGAGAGAGGAGTTGAAAGGAAATTCATCATCCGAAGAACAGTCATCCACATCTGAGCTATATGGCAAACTCTCCAATAAAGGGCAATCCTCGATCACCAATTCCTCAAGGTTGGTCAGACTTTGAAGCCCGGATACATCCAACTTCTTCAACCGTGTAAAGTTCCAGATCTCGAGGTAGGTCAGAGAGGTTGGGAGAGAATCTTCCGCAGGGAAGCTCTCCAAGGAATCACAGTCTCCTATCACTAGTCTCTGAAGATATGGAAACATCCCAAGCCTCATATCCACCAAGCATGAGTTCGCCAGACGACGACCACAACTAACTATTTCAAGATAAACTAGCTGGCGACCACGATGACAGCCATTTAGCTCTGCCAGGCTTCTGCAACCTGTTACATCCAACTCCTTCAATGAGGGAAGGTTAGAAGGCAATCTACCCTTCAATTTGGGGCAATCTCTATACTGAGTTTCTGAAGGCGAGGATATGCACCATCTGATGGCCCCCACTCCTCCCATCCTCCCATCCGCTCAATACGCAATTCCTCCAACGAGGGAAGGTTAGAAGGCAATCTACCCTTCAATTTGGGGCAAGCAGTTATACTGAGTTTCTGAAGGCGAGGATATGCACCATCCGATGCCTCCCACTCCTCCCATTCTTCCATGCCCGAAAAACACAGGTCCTCCAACGAGCCAAATGGAACAGTAGAGTTGTACAGCTCCGACCCCAATTTTTTTACGTTCCCAACATCATTTAATGTTAGACGTTTAAGAGATGGCAGTCCCCCTAGCGCCGGCATCAAACCGGAGCTTATCCGACAATTAAGTAGATCGACCTTCTCA
>JAOVYX010004451.1:0-10227 GCA_035668315.1 Drosera spatulata
GCGGGTATTTAGAAAAAGAAAAAAGAAAAAACCTCACAATTTTGGGCTTGTTGTGACCGATATAAACTCAGCTTCATATTCTCTCTCTATATAGTGAATACTAGTATATCCGGCCGTGCAGTAAGGCACGGGACAAAAATACGAAAAAGAACATATTGATCGTACGATAAGACGAAAGATATGATATAATTTTTCAACTGATATAATAATGATAAAGTAACATTAGTTATGAATCATTTTATTTTTCAATATGACAAACTTCCTGTAATTGCTTAATATATAGTATAGATATATACCTTTTTAAAATCTTACTTTGCTAAGTGTACTCACTTAGTTGAATTCCCTACAACTTTTATGTTTTTGGACTAAACCTACATATTCTATTTTATTTTTAAAGGAGGAAACTGATAATTCATATGTATTTCACAAAATGAATACTGGATTTTGAATTGATTCAAATTGGTTCAAGGATTAAAGGTGAGGTGGCTCCAAAGAAGATAATTTGCCCATGAAAACCTATATAATTTATCCAATTCAACCCAGTAATATTTTGGGAGAATAAAGTTAAAATGCCTAATGTAATATCAAGTTACACTTTACTCCCTATAATAGTTTTACATATATTTTACCTCCTATTTGAAGAAAACATAACATTGTATACCCTATTATACATTTTTCTTATTTTAATATATAAAATACATCCGTAACCTAACATCAATCATATTGTCAATTCCTCATCTCAACTCAATGTCTTTTCCACTTCCTTGTTTCAAAACCAAAAATCAAAGTCAAAAATCAAGCAACCCAATCTTCCCCAAACCAATCTTAACTCTAATCGACTAATTTCGCACATCTTCTCTTCTTGGGTTATTGTTCCACAAACTATGTATAATAAATTCGTGGGTCGTTGTTCTTCGTTGGGTTTGTACTTTATGTTTTGATGATCGTGATTTCTCCAGTGTCGAATCGATGATCTATTCCCGATAATCCTCTCAATTTCCATTTCATTATCTCATCATCATCACACGATCTCGAATCCGTTGACGATGATCCATTCCCGATTTTGAGCTTTTGCTTCGAGTCATTGCATTTTAATTTAGCTTATCCAGATTGAGGAGTTTGTGTGCAATGGTGATAAAATTAAGTGTGGTAGTGTTTTGGCTAATGATTATTGATTTCGTTGTTGCTTTCTTTCGGTGGTGGAAGATAAATCTGGTGTTTTTGGGTTATTGGTTTTATTGATTTGTTTTCACTGGATGAATGATTGGTGAATATGACTAGAAGATGAAGATATGGTTGAGGAACTGAGCCAACCGTAGGATTTCGTTTCCTGATTGAGACGATTATCTCTCTCTTATCTCTGCTCAGAAGGTGGATGGCGTTCTCTCTCTTCTGAAAAACCTCTCTGTGAAAAAACCTTCCTTCTTTTTTTCAGAAGTCGTATTTATAGATATACCTCAAGTAGATGAAAGGTCGCAATATAACTTATTTTATTAAGATTTGTAAACATGTGAATAAGAATGTGTAATGGCGGTATTTTATTAGGGTTTTTATTTTCTATTCCTGGTTTTATTCTTACAACTATGAAACGATATCACTTCTCTTTTCATTCCATTGCTTATCGAGTCAATTTGTGCTCACAAGTAAAATTCTGGGATTATGAGTTATTGGCATGTTTGAGGAGGTGAAAAAGTTAGCATCTTCTGATTTGGCACGTACATGTGACAATGAGAATGCTAATGATGTGTGTGATGTGTATGACATGAAGCAGTCAGCTACGATGGTACTTGTCCAATCTCTAGGAGAATCAGACGGGTATCTCTATTTGCATCTCTATTCAATTGAAATTTTTCATGGAGTGATTCACTTATTGGTCGGTCATGATTTTTGTAATTCCCGAATTGCTTAGTCACATTAGTGGCTTGATTAGTAATTATTTTAGTTAGTCGTCTTGGTCAATATCATGGTTTTGTTAGTCACTTGAGTTAGTCATTTTGATCGATCACGATAGTATTCAGTTATATTGTTCTCTTCCCACCTTGGTCGATCATCGTCTTAGTTATGCCTTGAGAAAACTTAGCCAATATCGATCATGGTTTTGATGAGTCATGAATGTGTTATCGGAAAGGTTGGTCACTGCCTTTGTTTGATCATTGTTTTGGTTGGTCATTGCTTGATCAATCATTTTCGTTAGGCGTCTTCATCGGTCTTGATTTTTATTAGTCACGGATTAGTTAGTCATCTTGATGTCGTGGAGTGATTGGTTACATTGATCAGTCATGACTTTTGTAAATCACGGATTGGTTAGTCACCTTGGTGGCTTTATCCAACATTGTTTTAGTTAGTCGTCTAGGTCAATCTCATGGGTTGGTGATCACCTAGGTTTGTCATGGTTTCGTTTAAGTCATAATCGCATAAAAATAAATAGTTATTTTGGTCGATTACAATATTGGTTAGTTATCTTGGTCTATTCACACCTTGGTCAATCACTGTCTTGGTTGGTCACAGACCCACCAACCAAACCCTCCGCATATTCATGCCTTAACAAAACTCAGCCAACATCAATCATTGATTTGATTAGTCACGAATTGATTATCAGTCATGAATTGATAAGCCATCTCAATCGATCATGATTTTTGGTAGTCATTGATTGATTAGTCACCTTAAAGACTTACTTGGTCATGGTTTTGATTAACCACCTTATTCAGTAATCGTCTTGGTTAGACATGGTCCTATAAATATAGACATTCATCTTAATCCATTGTGGTATTGGTTAATCATGGTTCCACAACACAAAAGTCATCTTGATCAGCTATGGTTTTAGTCGGTCATGATCGGTTTATTTGGGTTGGTTAGTCATGAGGTCCACCACTATGTAATGTCATTTATCAAGTCTTATTTTTCATCTTTTGACATTTCTTCTTTTAGTTACTAAACTTTATTTTATTTTATTTTTTCAAAAAGCCACTTCAGATGTCGCAGTGGGATCATACCAGGAAATAAGCCATGGTATGTCGATATAATTAATTGAAAACAAAATGTTACACAATAGACACAAGTCTATCATCCCTAGCCAAAAGCCAAGAGATAGGACAAGATTTCCTTATGGTGAGGAAATCCAAGCTATCTCACAATATATTGGGAGTGTTCAACTATCAATGTCTATAGAGATGTAATGTAGCATCACCTGTTTTCACTTTCCAGAGCAAAATTAAATAAACCCCTATGCACCAAAATAGCCCAACCTTCTTAAGTCTTCCTTGCTAACCCAAGTAAGAAGCTCATCTAATCTCATCGTGGTTTGTTGCCCTTGCCTCAAGTCTTCTTGCTTCTTGCCTCCGTTTTCTTTGGAATCTGATATGCCACAACTCCGGTATTACTTTATCACCACTGACATGCTTATATTCGATTGCTCTAACCTGACTTATCGTAACGAGATCATCGTCCTGTGCTTTCTACAACTCCCACAACACAGTAAGGGGAAAGACATACCGGATGTGGCCTGCTGATCCTATGATAACCGCCGTCTTTGAAGCATGATCTCATTGTTGTCCGATGATTAGAATTGAATTTGGTATATGGAGCGTGCTTGTCCAAGGATTGGTCGATGGATTCAATTCCTGGTCTCTGCATCTCGTCCTCGGCCCTTGGGTCTCAAAGTACACATTTGAAAGCCAGGCTAATTCCTTTTTCCTACAGAGTTGTCACGCAATTTATCTTTCCCTGTATTGCTAGCCAAATGAAGAATGAAATCTTCATTAGTATATTACGATGCCATTGAAATACACAGTGAAAGATTTGAACATGCGAGATCGAGATAATCCAAAATGAGCTCACGAAATTAACGTGAGGAAACCCGAGTACCATGAGAAAAATCCCACAAATCATACCATCATAAATCATAATGGCAAAGCACTATGAGAAGATCGAATTATAGAGCATCTCAGATTGTATTAGAACTCACCTCAAACCCTAAAACTCAATGAGGACGAATAATAACATGGATGTATTTATACCCCCCATAAAAAACATGTTTTTATAAAACAAATCTCGCACGTCAAATCCCGAGACACAGCCGTGTCACCTTCCTACCCACGCAATGTGTACTTGACCCCTATAATGGATCCGCATAGCGCATGCCTATCGCGAATGTGAAGCAGTCGACAATGTTAACAATCTCCCACTTGTTAAATACTTCACACAAATGGATGCCATCCCAGCAGTCACCATCTTCAAACCTACCTCAGCTGAGCACCAACTAATCTTTGAATGACTAACCGCCTTAGTCAAGTAATCCGCACTTTTAATAGCTGTATCAACCTTTTCTAGCAGCACCACCTTTTTCTCGATCTTCTTACGCATGAAATGGTATTGAATGTCGATATGCTTCATAGGAGAATGATAAGATGGGTTTTTACCCAAGAATAAAGCGCCCTGATTGTCACACCTCACCTTCATTGGTTCTACCTGAAAACCAAGCTCATCACCCAGACTTCGTAACCGCATACCTTCCTTACTAGCGTGAGGCAAAGCCATACACTCGGCTTTCGTTGATGAATGAGAAACAACACTCTGTCTTCTACTCATCCAGCTTACTGTTGTACCAAACAAGCTGAACACATACCCACTAATAGACCTCCTGCTATCTGAATCACCTCCCCTATCTGCATCAGCATAGCCCTCTAACCGAAGATTGCTCCCACTCCCTGTACCTCCGAAAGACAACATATACTCTGAAGTTTCACGAAGATACCTGAGAACTCTATGCACGGCTGACCAATGCTCTTTATCGGGACTTGACATAAAGCGACTCAAAACTCCCACTGCATGGGCAATATCCGGACGTGTGCTAACCATATCATCATGAGACTACCAACTGCACTTGCATACGGTATATATGACATCTCCTCAATCTCATCAGCTGTCTTCGGACACTGCTCAGCTGACAACTTCGTCCCTAGTACCATGGGAGAACTCTATAGCTTACAATCGGTCATGTTAAACTTCTTCGACACATCATTGATGTACTTCTTCTGATCAAGCCACAATTTCCTGTCAGGATGATCACGTGTAATTTGCATGCCCAAGATGAAGTTCGCGAGGTTAAGATCCTTCATCTCAAAATTCTGCGCTAACATATCTTCATAAACTTGATCATCTTCATGTTGTTCCCAATCAACAACATATTATCTACGTATAGCAGTAAACAAACAAAGTTCTTACCGACCTTCTTCATATAGACACAATGATCTGACTCACTGCGAAGAAATCTAAGTTGAAGAACACAGGTGTCAAACTTCTGGTACAAATACCTTGGGGCTTGCTTCAGTCCATACAAGAACTTTTTCAACTTGCTCACCAGATTTTCCTTCCCTTTCGGCACGAAACCCTCTGGCTGTCACATGTATATCTCCTTCTTTAAATCACGATGAAGGAATGCTGTCTTGACACCTTGTTGCTCAATCTCCAAATCATATGCAACAACAATGGCGAGCGTAAACTTAAGAGATGTAAACTTCACCACAGGTGAGAAACATTGATCATAATCGAGTCCCTTAATTGGTGAATAACCCTTGGCTATCAATCTAGCCTTGTATCACTCCAAAGAACCATCCGCCTCTAACTTTCGCTTGAAGATCCACTTGTATCCAACTGCTTTTCTACCAGCAGGCAGTTCACACAGGCTCCATGTCTTGTATTTCGCTAAACTTTGTATTTCCCCATTCATGGAAAGCTCCTCTGATTTGCATCATCTGTGGATCTCGCCTTCTTTACGCTACTTGGCTCATTATCAGTAATGCTCAAAGCATGAAATGTATCCAGAGAACCAGGAGAATATCGCACAACTGGCTTCTTTGGCCTTGTTGACACTCCACGATCCGGTGTTTTATCATCAGCAACAACAGAATTAGGTGTAGGAGTTGAACCAGAACATGAACCTCTATCTCATGATCAGAATAATCAGCCTCATCTTCTACGATATCACTGTCTAGACAATCTTCTTGATCATCAACCTGATCATAACTCTGGTCACCATCATGAGAAACTAGTGATTCTGAATCCGAACCTATAATCTGAACACCTTGATTGTTAATGAGCTGATCTTCTTTCCCGACCATTTCAGAAGCCTCAGTTCGCTGTGCTATCCCCTTGTTACGCGTTTCAATGAACACCACATCTCCACTGTAGACAATGGACTTGCTAGCAGATTCCATAACTTATAGCCCTTTACACTATCTTTGCAGCCAATGAACTTGCATTCTCAGATTTGCTATCAACCTTGGTCCTTTTCTCACTTGGTACGTGAACATATGCATCACATCCAAACACGTGAACATATGACAAATTTACCTTCCTCTTGAACAAGGCCTCATATGGAGTCATATTCTTCAATGATGACGTCGGTGATCGGTTCTTCAAATAACAAGCAGTCGCAACAACTTCAGCCCAGAACCCATGATCCATATCCGCCCAACTAAGCATGCAACTTGCTCCCTCCATTAGTGTACGATTCAGCATCTTAGCAACTCAATTCTGCTGTGTTGTATACACAGTAGTCTTTTGTCTTAAGATATCATTTGCCTCACAGAACTGCTCAAATTTGTCAGAGCAAAATCTCCAACCATTATCTGTCCGTAGTGTCTTCATTTTCTTGTCGAGTTGATTTTAAACCATTACATTAAATTCTCGAAACTTATCGAATATCTCAAATTTATGATGCATAAAATAAATCCAACAGTGACGAGAATAATCATCTATGAACGATACATAGTACCTGGATTGTCCAATAGACTCCACCGGAGTAGGCCCGAACACAACAATATGAATCAGCTCCAGAACCTGAGTTGCCCTCCTACTGACTGAAGGAAAACTCACGCGTGTCTGTTTTTCCTACAGATAGTGCTCACA
The DNA here is from genome assembly GCA_035668315.1 of Drosera spatulata. Classification (NCBI taxonomy): domain Eukaryota; kingdom Viridiplantae; phylum Streptophyta; class Magnoliopsida; order Caryophyllales; family Droseraceae; genus Drosera; species Drosera spatulata. Next base: position 6,910 of record JAOVYX010004451.1, read on the forward strand.
AAATCCAAAACCCATGGAACAATTCGGAACACCCTTTATCCATCTACCCAGCTATAGACAACCCTTTCTGACGGATATGACCCATTCTGTAGTGCCATAACAAGGATATTTGTACATCATCATCCTTCTTTTCAGAAACATATGCACCATCGCTAGAGTAGGACACCACAGAACCTAACAACTTGCATAAGCTACCATAATGAACTCCTCGTGCTATAACCATAGCCCACTTGTCATCTTGCATGATCTACTATCACAAGTGAAGATGATAACTGCATTCGTCATTATCCCAATGGATAAGATTCTACCCATTGCAGGAATATGCATTACGTTTGGCAAAGTTCGTATTGTCCCATTATGCAGCGTGAATCAAATCTTTCCCTTTTCAACGATCGTAATAGTTGTATTATCTCCAAGAAAAACATCTCCACCATCATACCTCTCGTACTCACAAAACAACTCTCTCGTGGTGTCATGTGATAGGAAACTCTCGTGTCTATATAACAGAATCAGACTGTGCAGGACATGTTGTAGCAATATACTATCACGTTTGTCTTCTCCCTTCTTGCTTTCTGAAGGCGAGGAACTGTCCTTTCCTATCTTAGGCTTCCTGCCTTTATAATCATTCTTCAAGTGACCAATCTCGTTGCAATTCCGACAACGAACCTGTGACTTTTATCTCTGCTCTTTGATCTACCACGAGATTTAGCCCTGTCACTATTCTTCTTGTAGTTCTTGTTCTTAGTTCATCCTCAGACCCTTTCCGTCGCATATTTTTTTATAACCGAGTAGAACATACATCCTCATAAGTCAATTCTAACGTGCCTCCAGTAATCGCTATGATGAGATTCTCCCAAGAATCAGGCAGTGAACAAAGTAATGCTATAGCTCTATCAGCATCCTTAATTTGATCTATCAACGTATTAATACGTATTAAACTGACTTATCAAGGTATTAACTCATCCAGATGTGCAGCAAAAGAATCACGTTCATGCATACAAAGATTATATAGTCTTCTTCAAAGAAACAGCTTGTTAACCAAAGACTTACTTTGATACAAAGATTCCCTTTTTGTCCAGGGTCCCTTTTTCGAGGTCTCACCCAACACGTTCGTCAATACCGACCTGCCAAGCACATACGGATCAGCCCCAGAGCCTTCCGATCCCTCTTCTCCCACTCTTTAACAGATTTAGATATAGTAGAATACTCTGCCGTATCCTTGTCCCTGTTCACCGAAGATGTAGAAACAGAATCAAGTTCTGTCGATTTCTCCTTGATGATCGCGTTCCACAAATCCCAGTCAACGAGAAAATCTTCCATCTTTATCTTCCAAAGATCGAACCTTTTGCCATTGAACTTCTCGATCTCAATCCTCATGCTAGATGACATCTTCAGATCCAAAATAAACGCAATCAAACCTTCCGCTCAGATACAAATTGAAAGATTTGAAGATACGACATCGAGATAAATCAAAACAAGAACACACAAAATTAACGTGAGGAAAATCCCACAAATCACACCAGCACAAACCGTGATGGCAAAAAAGTATGAGAAGACAGGAATACAAAGTGTTTCAGATCGTATTAGATCTCAACTCAAACCCTAAAACTCAATGAGGACGAATAATAACATGGGTTATTTATAACCCCCATAAATGACACGGTCGTGTCTACCCAACACGAATGTGTCAGCTTCCTGTACAGCCTCGAAGCACGACTTGACCAAGGCCGTGTCTACTTGACACGACGTGCTTGCACCAGAGAGGAAAAGCTCCTTCCTCTCGAAACACGGACTCTCTCTAGCCGTGTTTGCTTGACACAGCCGTGTGTGGATTGAACTTGTCCTTTCCTCACTGTTTCGGTCTTTCATGGTACCACATCCTATTAGATACGTTTGGCCACGAGGACGTTGTCTTCGCACTCCCGCCAGGGGACTCTGCCCCCTGGACCCCCGTCCGCTCACCGGGGAGAAGGACCCCCATACTGGGTCCACATATCGCATGCCTATCGCGAATGTGAAGTAGACAACAATCTCGACACATAGCTCCATCCCAGATTGCGATTTCGTCTCAATGTTTCCCAAGCTTCTTGCATTTTGAAGGTTCCATCCTTTTCAAGTGTTTTTGAGTATTTTAAGCTCATTTCAAGGCTCTTTTCATAGTTTCTTGCGTTTTCAAGTTATTTGGATCACTTTATAGTGTTTTTAGCTTTTCTAAGTGTTTTTGAGTGTTTTATGGTTATTTCAAGGTTTTTTCAATAGTTACTTGCATTTTGAAGAGATTTGAAGTTGTTTTCTAATGTTCTACAGCCGTTTTTCAATTGTTTTGAGGTTTTATAGGAGATTTGAGTGGTTTTTTTGGTGTTTATAGCCTTTTCATGTGTTTTTGATTGTTTTAAGATCATTTCAAGTCTTTTTTGATAGATTATTGCATTTTCAAGTTATTTTAACCTCTTTTATGGTGTTTTTTTTTTTCTACTTTTCAATCGTTGTTGTGCGTTTTAAAGAGATTTGGGTTGTTTTTATGGTGTTTTTAGCTTTTATAATTTTTTTTATGAGTGCTTTAATGTCATTTCAACGCTCTTTTTGTAGTTTCTTGCGTTTTCGAGTTATTTAAGGTTGTTTTCTGGTGATTTTATCCTTTTCATGTAGTTTTGAATATTTTAAGGTCATTTCAAGACTCTTTCGATAGATTCATGCATTTCAAGTTATTTGAGGTTGTTTTATGGTGTTTTTACCACTTTTCTTTCCTTTTGTGTGTTTTGAAGAGATTTGAGGTTGTTTTATGATTTTTTAGTCTTTTCATGTGTTTTTGAGTGTTTTAAGGTCATTTCAAGGCACATTTGATAGGTTCTTGCCTTGTCAACTGATTGGAGCTTGATTTATGGTTTTATTAGCCTTTTCATGTTTTTTTGAGTTTATTTATGACATCTCAAGGATCTTGTGATAGGTTCTTGTAGTTTCAATGTAGTTGAGAATGTTTTACGGTGTTTTTTTAACTTTTCAATGTTTTTTGTGTGTTTTAAAGAGATTTGAGTTCTTTTTATAGTGTTTAGCCTTTTCATGTGTTTTTTAGTGTTTTAAGCTCATTTCAAGGTTCTTTTCATAGTTTCTTATGTTTTCAAGTTATTTATGGTGTTTTTAACTTTTTCAAGTGTTTTTGAGTGTTTTAAGGTCATTTTAAGGCTCTTTTCATAGTTTATTTAGTTTTCAAGTAATTTGAGGCTGTTTTGTGGTGTTTTTATGTAATACCCCAAGGAAATACTTAAATGGTTTGATAGTACTACCTATACCAACAAGGTGCACCTTCCTTTTCGGTAG
>JAOVYX010004452.1:0-10227 GCA_035668315.1 Drosera spatulata
CAAGGAAATGCTTAAATGGTTTGATAGTACTACCTATACTAACAAGGTGCACCTTCCTTTTTGGTAGCCCATCACTTTAGAACTCCGCAGTTAAGCGTGCTTATCGTGGAGCAATGCTGGGATGGGTGACCTCCTGGGAAGTTTCTCAGGGTGTACGCGAGTGAGACCAAAGCGCACTGAAAGGATTAGTGTTGGTCTATGGGGCCAATTGTCAGCCTGACGAGCGGTTCTTGGTGACGACCCGGTAGCAAGGATTTGGCCAGGGCGTTACACAAGGTATGTCCGCACATAAGTCTCCACGTCCGTTTCCATGTTCGGCCAATAATAACAATCACTCACCAAGGTCATTGTCCGATGGATTCCCGGATGTCCCGCTCAGTAAGAGTCGTGACACTCTCGAATGATCTCCTTCCTCAAGTTTTCCCATTTTGGGAGATAGATCCGATTGCCCTTTGTATAGAGGACACCATCTTCGAGCCAAAATCTCCGACTTTTCTCATCCTTGGCAAGTTGCACCACCGACTTTGCCATAGGATCTTGCTTGAGTCCCTCTTTTATTCGCTCCAAGAGGATACTTTGTGGTTTCGACAATGCCGTCAATGTCTTCTTACGGTTTAATATATCCGTCACCAAATTGTCTTCCCCGGCTTGTAGGCAAACTCAAAATCGAACTCCGTTAAGAAAACTTACCACCTTGCTTGCTTGGGGTCAACTTCTTTTGGATTTGGAAGTAGCTTATGGCAATATTGTCCGTCATGACGACGAACTTGGATCCCAACAAGTAATGCCTCCAAGTGAGGAGACAATGGACTGCCGCCATCATCTTTTTCTCATGGACCGAGTAGCGCCTCTCCGTGTCATTGAGTTTGCGGCTCTCAAAGGCAATGGGATGACCTTCTTGCATGAGAACTCCTCCAATGACAAAGTTTGAGGCATCAGTTTGGCCTTCGAATGGTTTGGAGTGATCAGTAAGGCTAAGAACGGGTTCCGAAGTTACATCTTTTTTGAGCTCGTCAAACGTCTTTTGACATGACTCCGTCCATGCCCATACCCTGTTCTTCTTCAAGAGATTTGTCAAGTGAGATACTATGGCCGAGTATCCCTTTATGAACCGTCGGTAGTAATTGGCTAATCCAAGGCAGGAACGAAACTCCGGGACTTTGGTTGGTGGTTCCCACTCTTGGATTGCCCGTATCTTTCCGTCTTCCATTAATAGCTTGTCATCCTTGATTTTATGCCCAAGAAAATCAACTTCTTGACGAGCAAAGAGTTGATCTCCTTCTTCACGTAGAGTTGATTGCTTGCCAAGATTTTGAACACAACTCGCAAGTGTTGGGCATGTTCTTCCAAGGAGGCACTATAGACAGCAATATCATCCAAATACACTACCACAAACTTGTCGAGGTAGGGATGGAAAATATTGTTCATCAAAGTGCAAAATATAGTCGGTGCGTTTGTGAGACCAAAAGGCATGACGAGAAACTCGAACGAGCCATATCTAATAACACATGTGTTTTTGGCCTCATCTCCCTCGACGATCCTTACTTGATAATACTCCGAACGAAGATCCAACTTGGTGAAATATCTCGTCCGTCCAAGTTGATCAAACAAGTCGGCAATCAAGGGAATAGGGTACTTGTTCTTGACGGTTACCTTGTTCAAAGCTCGGTAGTCAATGCACAACCGAAGCGAACCATCCTTTTTCCTTTGGAACAACACGAGAGCTCCATAAGGCGCTTTTGATGGTTGGATGAAACCGGCATTCAACGAATCCTTTAATTGCTTTCGGAGTTCTTCTAACTCCGTAGGAGCCATACGGTACGGGGCCTTGGCAGGTGGCCTCGTATCCGGCTCCAACTCGATCTTGTGATCCACCTCCCTCCTAGGAGGAAGCTTCTTCGGGAGTTTCTTTGGCATCATATACGAAAACTCCTTAAGAAACTTCTCGATCCCCATTGGTACCTCCTCCGCCGAATAGGAGTCATCCAGCTTCAACGTCGCCAAGTAGGTTGGTTCCCCATTCTTAACGCCTTTGGAAAGTTGCATGGCCGAGAGCACCTTTCCTTGTGTCTTCTCTTCCTATCGAACCACCGGGACCATGCAAGCACCGTCCTTCTTTAGTATGCACATGGCACTAGCAAAAGGGATTGAGACCGCCTTCATCTTGTCAAGGAAGTCTAACCCAAGCACAAGTGGGTAGTCATTCATTGGAACAACTGAAAGATCAATCGTTCCCTTCCATTCTCCGATGCGAAGTCGCACGTCATGGGCAATGCCATAGATGGGTTTGGCCTCCGAGTTTACCGTCTTGAGCATACCTTTCTCATCGGTAACCCGAAGTTCAAGTCTCTTCGCCCCGGTGAGACGAAGTTATGTGTCGTCCCGGTGTCAACCAAGGCACGAGTTATATACGGTCTGACCATTGCCTTGACGTACATCAATCCCTTGGATGAAGACTTCGCTTCCATTGTCTTCACCGCGTTAAGAATCCTCAAGGAGCCCATCTCTTACACGGATTCCTCCCCCATTTGAGAAACTATTGCCGAGAGAGCTTTCTTCTTTGGACAATCTCGAACAAAGTGAGAACCGTCACACAAGTAGCACTTCACTTCGGCCTTGGACTTTTCCACATCCTTGGAGTTGCTCTTATTCCATCCTCCTTTGTCTCCTTTGCTCGAACTCCCCTTACTTGGAAAGTTCGATGTGGTCGCTTTGCTTCTTTCTCCCTTCTCTCCTCCATCTTTCTCAAAGTAGCCTTTCGATTCTTTGGGTTTTGAAGAGTCACCTTTCTTGAACTCAATGAATGACTCCACCGTCGTTATGGCCGCGGAAAGAGATTGCACTCCGCGTCTTTGTAACTCTTGTTGCGCCCACGATTGAAGTCCATCCATGAAGTAGATGAGCTTGTCTTCCTCCGACATCTCCGAGATTTGGAAGAGCAACTCTGTGAAGCTCTTCACATAGTCTCGAATAGTGTCCACTTGTCTCAACTTTCGAAGTTGTTTCTTGGCTTCATATTGGGCATTTTTCGGGCAAAAGTGAAGCTTGAGATCCTTCTTGAAAGTGTCAAAGGAGAAGACACCCACTTTGATGTTGTTATAGCGACGACGTCACCACATGGTCGTCGTATCAGTGAGAAAGAGCGCAGCCATCTTGACCTTCATCTCTTCATTCTCTATGCCAAAATGATCAAAGTATTGATCCATGTTGAAAAGAAAAGTGTCAAGCTCCTTCGCATCTCGCTTTCCGGTGAAGGCCCTTGGCTTAGGGGCCTCAACGCGTGGTCCCTTCCCAAGGTTACTAGCACCTCCATTTGCTATGGCCGCCTTGCATAGCGAGACATCCTCCCTTATGACCTTCAACTCCTCTTGAAGAGAAGTCACCACCGCGTGAACATCGTCGACTTGCACTTGGAATTCCTTACGAAATTTGTCCATGAATAAGTTGAGGACACCTTCCAATTCACCTTTGAACTCATCTTCCCGAGCATCAATGGTCTATTCTCCATGATTTCCTCTATCCTTCCGAGTCGTGACTCGAAGGATGTTAGGACATCTTTCGATTTGGCCCTCCCTTTGCGCATGGTGACGTTCGCGGTGTTCACCTCCTCAACAATCTCGGTCATGTTGCTTTGATCCGCCATTCTCTTCTTACTTGAACCGTGCTCTGATACCAACTGTCACGAGGTTAGATTCTGACAACCCGTACGGCACTGAAATTACTCACATTTTCGTTCGAGCTCAGCCTAACTCCGATGCCAAAAGGAAAAAGTAAGAACACCGAAAAAGAATAGGAACTTTGTAAACAAGAAGAGTACGTTGATCTCAAGAGAGATTGTTTTGTATTGAAATTGATGGTTTGACAAATGAGTCAAGATCCCTTTATATACAAGTTCTCCTCCACAACCAACGGTGGAGATCAAAACGATCTAACGGTCTATATCTACATGTAGATTTTTCTTCTAACCCACCCAAGATAAACCTTGGTGGCTTTCTAGAACTTTACTTCCCTAGGATATGTCTTTGTGGCTTCCTAGGTCTCTATTTTCGTATGATAAACCTTGATGTTAAAGTATGACTATCTAAAAAATATGATTTTCTAGATAATTATCTCTATCCAATAAAAATCTCACCAAGTTAGCTCATCCATGACACACAGCTCTCTTCTGCTCTTGTGTTTTTTTCCTCATATGTGTTCTCCAATAGTTCTTTATCACGTTATAGTTCTTCCTGGCAATCTTCTAGCTGTCTTTGACCACCTGTACAAAATCATTATATATCTTTGACCACCTGGCAATCTTTTACCACGTTATAGTACAGAATACTGCTCAAACGGTGGCCACTCTTCAAAGAAGCAACGTTGCTTTTCCATTTATCAGCTGGTGGGCCCCTCATGAAAAAGTTGGTTTTTAATGTTGACTTTTTTTTCTCTACTTTCATTCTCAAACAAATTTAATGATGGAACGGTGGGCCTCTCTTGTCTACTCCTCTTTTTCTCTTTCCAACACCTTACTCACTGTTTTTTCGTGTGTAGCATTTGGTTCTGACAAAAGGAGGGAACAGTGTTGTCTATTTCATCCATACTCTCTTAAAAAAAACTCTTCCGTCTCATTGAAATTATAAAATTATATCATCATTGTATTATTCAACACGTATTTTGAGGAGTTTTGTTATTCATTCTAACGATATAAGTAAATTATGTCATTTATCTAGGGTTATAATACATAACTTAAACTATCATTAGTGTTTTGCGATAATTTTACGTAAAACGACGTTTGATTATTCCGCAGACGATTCGTGACATGAATAATTTTATCGCTGATATATGACAACGTTGTAATTTGAATGGGACAAAGGAAGTATTATAGTAGGTGATTTAGGAAGAGCAAATAGATCAATGATCGAGAAAGGAAAACGAGGTAAAATTAAGCAAGAGCACTAGACTAGCAAACTTCAAACCTGTTTCTAAATTGAGAACGGAGCTCCTAGTTTCTCTTCATGAGGGCCATCTTCCCTCGTTTGAGACCTGGGTGTAGGTAATTAATTCATCGGAGCCTGCAGCTTTTACCTGTTCTTTTCAAACCTGAAACAACATGCAACGGTTAAATGGTGCTCCTGTCTGACTCCTTAAACCCTCAAGTAAGCGTACCTATGACTCATCTCCCGCCACCTTCAAACCTGAAACTTTTGCTATGCCACTGTTTTAACTGGTAGTTGATCTAATATTGAACAGGTGAGTGGAGTCAAATTGGAGACACTAGCATTATTCAGTGTGAGCATTTGAATCTCTCGCTCAAACACTAGCGGTTTGACTTTGGCCTTAGCTTTTCATAAATTTTTATCTTTGGTGATGGAATAGGGAGATGGTTTCGTGCTTCATTTTTTTTATAAAAGTACAGCTTTCTAATATTCATGCATGATGAGGTTGCTAGCTCGGCATCAAGAAGTAGCCTTTTATTCTCTTTTAGAGCGGTAACACTTCAAATCATACTCGTACATGGTTATTTGTGTTTCTGTTGGCTTAATATTGTGTTGGTCTTGATTTATACTGTCTACTCTTTCTAAGCTACACATTGTGAAGATAATAATATTAATAGGATAAACTATAGAAGTTTTAATGGTGACTGCTATTTGTTTTGTCATGTTATGAATATGATGCTCGAGGAAGGAGGATAGATCCTGCAAGTCATCACGGTAGAAGATGCCATCGACCAGTCAGGTGCAAGAAATGCTCTTGATGCAGGCGGTGCTCAAATATAATCAAGGCACACCCCATCTTAGCATGAGTGGCTCAGTTGTCTGATAGATTCCTTGTCTTGTAGAGGGGAATGCATTGAAGTCTGGAACTGTGGAGCAGCAATAATCTTTCACTATATATTGTCTGATAGAGTATACATTGTATGTGTGCTTGTGGTAATAGCCTACATTATATATTATATACATACCTCTGTGGTGGTAAGTGATCTGGGGTTCCCTCTATCATGTTTGCAACTTGTCAATATAGAACAAAACCCCTTTTCTGCTCTCAATCTAATGAACTTTTTTTCATTGATGCAGCTCTTCTGCTGAATGTTTCATCATGGTGGAAAGTCAAGTCAATGAAGATTATCTATGCATGATAGTGTTTTCGTTCATGGGCTACGGTTGGTTCTAGTTGGAAGGTGAAGTATGAGTTTCTTGCTTGCATCTTTAGTAATAATAGATCTATTTTGTACAATATATTCTTGTTATGGTTGACCTGTAAAAAGTGTGGCCTTTATAAAAGTATGCTAGAGGATCATACGTCAAAACCGATTAACACAGTTTTGCTGTTGTGTTTCTGTAGGACAAGAAAATATCTCCTACCTGTAATCCTAAAAAGTTTCTATTTTGAAACCTTTCGTAAAAAATATCTCCAACCTGATCTCCTAAAGAGTTTGTACCTGAAGGAGTGGGGAGAACTAGTGACGAGTTCCTCATCATAGTAGATTAGTATCACTTGGCCTTGGTAAATGGTGTTTAAATTCAAATTCTACTTAAAATCACGAGAAAAGCGTTGTGACAACTCATCAACTCTGAGTGTTATATGGCTATCTGGATTCATCCTTAATGCAGTGTCAATGTAAGGCCTCAATAAGCCAAATGACTCAATTGAATCTCCATATAACAAACACTTTGCCTTGTCAAAAGCCAACCAAGCCTTCTTATATATAATTTCCAAACCATAACAGTTGTGAAAATGTTAAACAATACCAATAGGATTCATCTTGTCATTATCTCGAACCAAATCAACAATCATCTCGGCTATGCATCTAGAGCTCAGCCTCCTCACACCCCGATCAGGGAAGAAGGTTTGACCACATGAACACGATCAAATTGCCTAATATAAAAGCAACCAGTAGAAAGGCACGCTGAAGCCTTTACATGCCATCCGCATCATCTCTCATGCTTAAACTTGCAATAAGTCGAAACTTTTTCCTTCCTATTCTTCTTTAAAACATACTCAAAGCCAATCTCTATTGCATATTTCGTAAGACAATCATGAAAATCATCCACATCTCCGTAAAAACACTATCCAATATCAACAAGATACGACGACCACTTGCTTGAAAGCAAACACTTATCCTTACTCGAGGAACCTTCGGAACGAGAAGCATCCTCACAAAGAGATTCAAAAACACCATCACCATCGATAGCTTCAAAAGCATTAGCGATTTGTTCAGAATTGCTCAGGCATGCATCTGCCATTGTTTTCCTAACAATATCTTCGATACATCTAACCAAATTATCATCTTCAACAATAGCATTCACATTGTGCGATGAAGACGCAACTGAATTGGAAGACGACGCCTCATGGATCTCAACGAATACACCAATTGTCTTCAACATATACACTTCACTAAAAAAGAATAACGAATCCAAATCTACTTGATTCCTCAAAACACATCGATCGTGAGAAGGAATCGAATAAAACATACGAGTATCACCTATACGAACGTTTTCACAACTTAATTGGAAGACGACGCCTCATGGATCTCAACAAATACATCAACTGTCTTCAACATATACGCTTCAACAAAAAAGAATAACAAATCCAAATCTACTTGATTCCTCAAAACACATCGATCGTGAGAAGGAATCGAATAGAACATACGAGTATCACCCATACGAATGTTTTCACAAACACCGCATAACCTCATCAAAAGATCTTCAAAGCTCATACACATTGGAACGCTGATCGGATAAGTAACACCATCAATTTTGCACATCAACATCATCACCATCGCAGTCATTAACAAGATCTAATTGCTTCCAAAATCAAAATTTGAACAGTTCACGAGCAGCACAACAACAAAAACTCAAATCTGTGCCAGATCTGATTCAAATCAGAGATAATGATTGTTGATGATGGTAGATGATCGATGATGAAGACAAGAAGATGATCGCTAATGGAGACGATGAAGAGAAGACGATGATCTCAGATACAGACGATGAAGATCGTCGTGAAATTCACCCCAAAAAAAAGAATAAAGAAAAAGAAGAAGAATGATTCAAAAGGAAAAGGGATAAATTTGAAAAGATTTGATGATTTTTTGTAAAAGTGATACCTAATGGGAATAAAGTTCCTTTGGTGGTACCTTCTTGGAAATAAGTCTCCAAATTGGTACCCCAAAGAAATTTTCAGTATTTTATATTGATTCATAATTTAAAGGAAAATGATATTATATTAATTTTTATGAAAAACGCATTATCCAACTTTGATTTTAAGTTTTTTTATAATCATATAAATTTTTTGTTTGATAATTTGTGATGCTAACTTAAAGTATAAATTTAAAAAAAAAACATGAACTATTTATATTTTATTATTTTATTATTTATTACTTTATTTTTTCACACATCTTTGAAACATATTGGATTTAGGAAAGATGGAGAGTCAATTTATATTAAACACATTTAATTTGAATTTTAGTCATTAAATGAAAGCCTAATCAAATTTGATGTGAAAGAAAACCAAACTTTGATATCAAAAAAAATAAATTAAGTTTTATATTTTTTAATAGATTATGCCGATGAGATGGACTGCTGTAAAATACGACTAATGTCTTGAATTGATGTTTTTAATTGATTTGGTTTTAATAGCGCATCTTTTTCTCAACCTATTCCATTTTCGAATAGTTGTTGTGTTTAGCTATAATATGATTTATTTTATTGAAGATACATCATAGAAGGATTGATTGCTTTGATTATTTTTTCATGTTGAGTCAATATTATTGCGTTGTGAAAAGTCACAAGTAAATAAATAGTCGTTATGGATTGGTTATATATTAAATGCATGACCAATCATATTTGGTATCAAAGTTTGATAAGAAGAACGACAATGTTTCATTTTCGTTAATGGTATGAACACCAGAGGAGAGGGGGAAGCCCAACTATGGTCAAGCTCTACCAAAGTATAGAGGAAGCACAACTATAATCACGCTTTTCCAGTGGATACAGCTACATATACTAGTAAGTGTCCTGAAGGGAAGTGTTTAACCTTTCAGGAAAACTTTGTAATTCTGTACTTAATTTTCCTGCCTGTTCTCCTTTGTGATTTTCAAAAATTAGGTGTATCATTTTCTTTCTGTTTTCTTGTGTATTTGTATCATCATGTTTAACACCTGGATTCTCTCGGTTTTGTTTATTTGTTTTGGACCTCCAAGACACTAAAAATCTTTTCCTGTTTTAAGTACAGTTCTTCTTTAGAAAATGCCACTCTGCATGGAGATCTAAAACAACAGCAAAATAGGGTTGATGAGAATGTTTCATTCAATTCTCCCATGTACCACCAGTTGCTTCATAGCTGTTCTCCATGTTTCCTCTGCATATCCTCCAGTATCATCTTTAGCACAAATTTTCAATTGCTGATTTTCTGTGTTATTTCCCATGTGACATTGCTCTTCCTTCTTTGGTCTCCTCGTTGAACTAATTTGTCATGCTTGTTAATGGAAACATTCTTCGCAGAATCGCAGGTGACTATATCTTTGTATGAAGGCCGGCTATCAGTGTCCTATTTTGTTTTTATTTGTTGTGTTCTTACTTTCTATGTGATGGATACCCAGGTCGCAGAATTTGAATATTATAGTTCAAAACTAGACCAAGAAACAAGTGGGATGGTAGACACCACAGTCAGTATCCATCACAAAGTGGTTACGGGAGGTATCTTCCGAACAATCCACGCCACTCAGGTTTGTTTTTTTTTTTTTTTTTCTGGGATTGTCATTTTAAAAAAAACCCGGTTTCATTAGTAGGAGAACTTAAACACATTCATTCCAACATATACTCTATTTGTGGGTACAACTTTAGAGAAGGAGACTACGGCTGAAAGTTGAATGGCCTGCAGGAAAGCTGATATTATACATAATAGAGCTCCTTCCATATGCCACTACTGATCTTACTCATACTAATTGAACAGTTGTTTTGAAACTCAGCCATTCAGAGACCATATTTTGGGTTCATAAGTGGGAAGAGCAACTCATCATCACTAGATAGAAGGATCTTAGCCTCTTCATCAACTTTCCACGGGTTGTCTGGAAAAAAATCCCAGAAAGAAGCTATTGAGTGAGAAGAGTAGTGAGCTGATTCACAGTAGACATCATCATGAACAGTTTCTATAGATTCATCTGCAAACGAAGTGATACCTTCCCATATTTCATCCATAGAGCACACTGTTTCCTCTTCTTTGGCTGTCTTTATAGGTTCATCTGAA
>JAOVYX010004453.1:0-10226 GCA_035668315.1 Drosera spatulata
TCCAACGCGTAATGGGCCGGGCCGAGTCCGGACAAATTCCGGACGGGCCGGGCCGGACGGATTGTTGACAACACTAGATTCAAATATAATAAAATATATATAATTGTTGAGTATATCATATATAGATCTCATGTCATTGGTTTTGAATTTTAATAAAATAATTAATATCAAAATCCACAATTGGTTAGACTGAAAACCCAGCTAAAGGATCGTTTGGTTTCACCCGAGTCACGGGGGAAAGTTGAAGAGATGTGAAATTGAGTACAGATGACAGCTTTGGAAAGACCAAATCAAAAAGCAGCAGAATACAAGATTGATTTAATGCATCAAGAAAAAATGTCAGTGTCAAGTTTCCCAAAACATGCAAACGTAGTGTTTGACATTTTGCTTTCACTCTCCATCTTTTTCGCACAAACGCAAAACCCCACCACGCTGTTTGATATCCTCTTGCTAGCATTTGCACATCGTTATCATTATTCAAATCCGAAACACTTGTTTGACTCTTCTGTTCGGTTCACTTTACCTTGGATTTCGCCTGATGCTTTATTTAATTCAGTTGTCGCCAAGTAACCATGAGATATATTCATTGAATATGTATGGACAATTCATTAATCGTGACAGTGATCTGCGATGAACTAGTAAGGGATAGAATCAAACTATTGCTTCTATGTTTCCTCGATGTTTCTTAGCCAATACTTATGTTGAGATATGTCATCTTTCCTCTGTCTCATTTTAATCGAAATTTTTTGATCCGTTACGAAAATTTATATGTGTGTTGAATTTGTATGGATTTTGATGAGAAAAATAATATTTTTGTGTGATAGTGGAATTTACTGTAATAGTTAGATGAGTTAATGAATATATTATAACAGATAAAATTATGGATTAGTGAGTATACTGTAACAGATAAAATTAATTTATTATTTTTTTATATTAAAAGATTATTAATAAAAAAATATTTTATTTAATTTAAAATCAATTAAAAAAATATTAATTAAATTAAAACGGATGGAGCAGGTGTAAACGAATGTCTACTATCCATCACATCGACCCTGGTGAACAAACCTGTAATACTGCAAGGGGCATTTTATATCATGCGATGATCAGTGTGAAACCAAGGGCATCCAGTTTCCCATTACTCGGAGCATTTGTATTAGACTATGTAAAATAAAATTTTATAAAAGAAAAAGTAAAATGTTGGTATAATTAAAATTAAAAAGATATTAAAAAAATATGTTGAAATATAAATTAAAGAATAAAAAAATTAATAATTTAAGTTAAAAAAATTTGATAATATTATCATATTATTACATCATTCTATTTTTAAAGGTTAATTTCAAAAGATACTTTTTTCATTTTATTCAAATTATAATACTTTTTTTAACTGTCCATGCATCCCGTCATAATTTTTCTTTTTCTTTTTTCTCTCACTTTTTCTCTCGTACACTCACAACAGCAAATTGATCTATCCTTATAAATTCAATATACATATAAATTATTATGTTATGTTAATCGGTTATAATTTCTTTAAAAAACAAGGAAAAACAATATATTATATATACATTTGCACTAACGAATTAGACGACAAACCATCAGATGGTATGTCGGGACATTAACGCATTTACTAAAATCTTAATTGGAGAATTTGATAACTTTGATTTATTTAAAATAAAACTAAAAGAATTTTTAAATTCAAACATCTTATATGAAAAATCTTACAAAGTTTTAAAATTAAATTTATTTAAATCAAGTAAAAAAAAGTAAATATAATAATCTTATATATAAAATTTTTCAAAAAAAATTCATATAAAAAATCTTAACAATCTTGTATATAAAATTATCATTTTACATAGTAAATTAGGAAATTTTTTTATTACGATGATAAATTAGACTATATTTTTTTTATCTTTTACTTCAAAATAAATAATTGATATTGATAACTAATATAAACCATATATATAAATCATAATTCTTAAATAACGTTATCCAAAAATATTAGAATGAATAAAAAAATCAATTTTTAATGCAATGATATAATTAAATATTTATTTATTATAAATATTATTTATTTTAATTATAATTATTTATCCCATGTAATATAGGGATCAAACATTGTAGTTATTGCAATTCAGATACACGTGCTCCTACGACGACCAACCAGGTGGGGAAATGTGAATTCACAGTGGTAAATGTCAAAACCAGGACCCCAAAAAGCTGAAAAGATGCTTTTTTATCTCTCCCGTGATCATCCCCTTTCTGCTCCCCATCATCCCCTCTATCATCCTCCACGTGAATCCACTCCGATCAAATCCTTGCACATTTTTTAGCAGTGAATTGTGATATTGTGGAGAACCATTTTTGGTTAAACAAGGTCATCTTCATCAAAATGATGGTTATCACATAAAATATTTGGGTTTTAATTTAAAATCAAATAATAATATTTTATTTATTTTACGAAAATTATAATATATTAATGCGAATCGAGAATTTATGTTTTTGTTGAATTTGTATTGATTAATATTAAAAGCACAATTTACTGTAACAATTGTGAGAGAAATTAGTAAATGTATTATAATGGATTTATATTATTCTTTATCAAATTAGAAAACGTTATAATTTTTATAAGACTGTAATAAATCGAGAAAATTTATTTTATCGGATTATCGTTTTAACTATAAATACGAACTCGTTATCAAATTTTGAAAATTTTCATATATTAAGTTCGATGAACGGTTAAAAGAATTATACAAATATAAACCTAAGGAATAACAAAATCCCAAGTTATCCTAAATCGATCAATCACGAAAGGACACGTGGCTACGCTATCCTTTTTCTCCCTTCCCTTTCCTTCTTTTTCTCCCTTCCTCTTCTTCCTCCCTCCTGCGTTGCCCAGCCTCCCCGCCGCCAGCGACCCCGCCACCACCGCCGACCTCACCCCTCCCCTCTCCCTTCCCTTTCCCCCCCTCCCCTGCTCCTTTCTCCAGCCAGAGCCGCAGCCGTCGAGCTTCCCCGCAGCAGTCGCCAAGTCTTCTTCGTCGCAGTCGCCTCTCAGCTGCCTCAGCCGTCGTCGATCACCAGCCACCACCAACCACTAGCAGCTCCTGCAGCCGCCCATCGCCACGAAGACGCCGTCGCTAGGGACCAGTGGAGGGTAGCCCGAGCATCTGTTTCTCCTCTGAGATAATAGATGACGTAGTTTACCCACCAGTGCTCTGGACAGTGAACCACAGCAAACAACTTATCGAATTCTCTAATCCACTCCTTCAGAAAAGTGGGGTCATCCTTCCCAGCGAATCGCGGAGGATTGAGTGCATTGATGTTCCTGAACATTGCATCCCAATCCTCTGTTGGTTGGGGGCCTCGGTTCCTAACCCTGATGAGCTCGTCAACCAGAAACTCAGTAATTCGGTCGCTCGGCGCATTCGCCGGTCGCTATCCTCAGGAGCCCCCCGCTCGGGACTGTTTGTGAGCTCTGTCTGGTAGGACAGGGATCTCCGACGAGTCAGCACCATACTGATGATAGGGATACATTGGCTATCAGTAATTGATTAACAACAAAATCTCAGTTGTGTTGAAATTGTAATGTAGTACTCACCCAGCATATATAAAACATCAATGCACAGAAGACATGACTTGAAATAAGATTCATCACGTGTCCTGGGTCCACTATAACGTGGCCTCATTCCGTTCGCAACTACTCTTTAAATTCGTACACGCACTTGACACAGACCATAGGTACAATTATTACATTTTGAGGGTGCACATTAACATGGTTTCATACAGTACGCACTTAAATCATTTAGTTCGTACTCAATGTCCTTTTGGACTTATTACACATGATTCATTTAGGGTACACTTATAGGTAGTATCGCTCAGTTTCCCCGTTGATCACCATGTCGGCATAGATCTCATCGATTATTTCATCGAAGCCCACTCGTCATTTGTCATTCTCAAGGTATTTCTCGTTTGGCTTCCCATTTATGAGCAGATCCGCATACTTTTCTCGAAAGAATTTGAATTCTCTTTAAGGAAGGGATTTCAATAAGATATTGACCTGAAAGACCGGATGCTTAAAACATTCATTCAGATCGGCAGCCTTTGGCAGGGTGTGGTCACGGATCCAGTCAACGGGTCCTAGTGTGATAGCGGGATGTCATTTCCAGTACATCATCCACCTCCAATTCGACACCATAATTCATTCTGCAACATCACACGAAGTATATGCTCAATCAGTGTACTTAACACAGTTGTAACTACCATACTTACGTCCATACGCTTCTATTTTTATGCCTTCTCTAGGTTCTTTGTAAACCCATTGCTCTGATACCATTCTGTAATGTCACGATGAATTTATTCATTTACAAGCACGTGATGTCACTGTCGTTACAGACCGGAGTCCATAGCAAGACAATTTCATAGGGTTTACTTAACAGAACGTAAGAAAAGACCATTATTACAATCATTCATAGTCAGTCTTAGGACTCAAGTACAACCATACGTTCCAAATATTACATATGATACAAAAGGGATCCATGTCAGAACAACTACTCAGAAGCTTCGTCCTCCTTACCTGAACCTGCACAAGAGACAATCAAAGAAAAACCAAGAAACCCATGAACAAAGATTCGCTCAGTAGATCCCGGGTACTGCCATGGATTGGATGTCACGTGCTATAACCCTGTCACCTGCCATAGCACGTTACATTCGACAGTATATTAAAACCTCTTTTTCCTTTTCGTTATCATTTTATTTAGCCCTGACTATTCTATTAGCCATTCATTTATAACCCTATCATGTTATATCTTATCCAGTTTTCTAATCAGCATTATTCCCATCATCGAAGCACGTGCGACAGTGATATTAACTTTCACAGTTAGATTCCACCACCGAAGAAAGATTAACTGATTCCTTTTCTCTTTACTCAATTGCGACCCTACAATCCTCAAAGGGGTACCATTCCTCTCTCCTATGCGACCAAGAACGATTTAAGAGGCCTCCGTCCCTACCAATGTGACCATGAAATCCTCCGGGGTACCATTCCTCTCCCCCATGCGACCAACAACGATCTAAGGGACCTCCGCCCCTACCAGTACGACTATAAAATCCTCCGGGGTACCATTCCTCTTCCCCATGCGACCAACAACGATCTAAGGGGCCTCCGCCCCTACCAGTACGACCATAAAATCTTCTGGGGTATCATTTTTCTCCCAATGCGACCAAAAACGATGTAAGGGCCTCCGCCCCCATCAATTCGACCTTACAATCCTCCTTTTAATATTTCATTAATTGTATTATCGTATTCATTAACGGTGACCGCCACCAACCCGAATCCCGACCCGACAGCAGGCCCGTTCGTGGCCCGACAGCGGCTACGATTTGACCTCGAGGTTTCGACGAGATCGGAGTTTTCCCACACATCAAAGGTAACCCAACCCCATCAAAATAGCCGTAATGTGATGATTCCTAGTTGTGGATCTGAGATTGTATGTGCGTTGTGTATGGGATGGATTGATGATGTGAATTGATGAAGTTTGGGACTGTGCTGAGACGATGATCCGCAGGTTACGGTGAGTCTGGGAGATAAGGGTGATGTATGGAGCGACCGTACGTGGAAGATCGCAGTCGAGTCCCAGGGTTCAACTGGACGGGATTCACTCAACTATTCTGAAACAGGTATTATCCTGAGCAGTTGCAGGAACGCAAGGAAGAAGAACTGATCGCCCTACAACAGGGGGATATGACGGTGGTAGAATACGCACAGGAGTTCACGAAACTCCTACGGTTCGTGCCAACATTAGATTATACCGAGAAGAAGAAGAATAGCCAATTTCGTAAGGGCCTTAATTCGAGGCTCAAATCAACTATTACAGACATGAAGCTTACAACCTATCAGGACATGTACGAAGCAGTACTCAAGCAGGAGCAGAGTTTCTATGAAGAAGATGAGGAACGGCGTATCTCACAGGGTAACCGAAGGGGAAAACGTTTCGGCCAGTCTTCTTACTCTGGGTCCGGAAACAGCTCACCCTTACAGAGATCTTCACAGAGCAACACCTCATCATACGATGGGTCACCCAAGAGATTTCGTGGACAGTCCAACCAGCAGCTTGGATCCTCTTTAAGCCCGAGAGGCATTCAGCGTACTGTCTGGGGACCGCTGCGTTATCCCCCTGACTTCATAAGATGTTATAAGTGCGGCAAGGAAGGGCACTTCGCCTGGGATTGTCGATCTAGGACTATTTCTTGCTTCACCTATGGAGGAATGGGTCATAGGAGCGACGATTGTCCTGGGAATGCACCTGCTGCTCTTACCCGTGCTGGAGGGGCCACCTCAGGATCTCGTCTGGGACCATCAAGTAAGCAAACGGTGGGATCCGACAATAGACCAGGCGGCAGAGTGTTCATGATGGAACCACAGACTGCACAACAGAGTGGCGCCGCCGTGACGGATAACATCCACTTATTATCTCAGTCTATTTATGTTTCATTTGACTCGGGTGCCACCCACTCGTTCATATCCACATCGTTCATGGAAGGCCACGATATCCCAACCATCACTATGTACAACACGATCCATATTGGGTTACTCAATGATGACATCGTACGGTGCACGAGTCACATCCCTCTGGCCCCAACAGTGATAGGAGGTGAAGAATTTCCAGTCGACCTGATTCAGTTCCATCTCCATCATTTCAACGTGATTCTGGGGATGGATTGGCTAGAAACACATAAGGGAATCATTGACTGTGAGAGGAAACTCATTCGTCTGAAGAGTCCCAAGGGCAGGAAGATTGTCTTCCATGGAGAGGGCTCGAGAGCTGAACTACGGCTAATGTCGACATTATCTGCCCAGAAACTTCTGCGTAAGGGATGTCGAGGCTACCTTTGCAGTCTTGAGACATCGTCCGGGAAGGGAGTAGATATTTTCGTAATACCCGTTGTCCGGGAATATGCAGACGTGTTTTCTGAGGACATCCCGAGAATGCCACCCCGTCGAGAAATCGACTTTGGCATTGACTTAGTACCAGGCGCAACTCCGGTGTCTAAAACCCCCTATAGAATGGCCCCAGCAGAACTGAAGGAGCTGAAGAAGCAGTTGAAGGAACTACTACAAAAGGGATACATACGACCTAGGGTCTCGTCGTGGGGAGCACCGGTACTGTTCGTGAAGAACAAGGACGGGAGCATGAGGTTATGTGTCGATTATCGTGAACTTAATAAAATCACGATTAGGAATCGATACCCCCTACCTCGGATTGATGATTTATTTGACCAGTTGCAAGGAGCAATCATCTATTCTAAGATTGATCTTCGGTCGGGATATCATCAGCTACACATTCAACGTAGCGACTTTCCCAAGACTGCGTTTCGCACATGCTATGGGCACTACGAATTCCAAGTAATGTCATTTGGGCTTACGAATGCCCCCTCGGCATTCATGGAATTGATGAATCGAATCTTACATCCATACCTGGATCAATTCGTGGTGGTGTTCATTGATGACATTCTAATCTACTCTAAAACCATACAAGAACACGAAGTACATCTAAGCATAGTCCTGCAAACTTTGTGGAACCATCAGCTGTACGCCAAGTTGAAGAAGTGTGGGTTGTGGCTGGAGGAAGTCACATTTCTCGGGCACGTGGTGTCCGGGGAAGGCATCAGGGTCGATGCGAAGAAGATAGAAGCAATCACGGAGTGAGCCAGACCGACCAGCGCAATCGAAGTTAGAAGATTCATTGGATTAGCGGGGCACTATCATCGATTTGTCAAGGATTTTTCCAAGATAGTCATGCCCTCGACAAATTTGACGTGCAAATCTTTAAGGTTTCAGTGGACAGACAAATGTGAAGCGGCATTCCAAGAACTAAAGAGACGCCTAACTACAGCACCGGTCCTCGCCCTTCCAACGGGTGAGGCAGGATTTTGCATCTACAGCGACGCCTTCATACAAGGTCTTGAATGCGTATTGATGCAACGCGGCAAGGTGATTGCGTACGACTCAAGACAACTAGAGCCCTACGAGAAGAACTACCCGACACATGACCTTGAACTAGCTGCTGTAGTATTCGCACTTAAATCTGGCGACATTATTTGTATGGGGTCACTTGTCAGGTCTACACCGATCACTGAAGCCTGAAGTACATCCTTACTCAAAAAGAGCTGAACATGCGACAACGAAGATGGTTAGAATTAATAAAGGACTATGACTTGGACATTCAGTATCATCCTGACAAGGTCAATGTAGTGACAGACGCATTGAGTAGAAAGGTTCGTAGAGCAGAGGATAGCCTACAAATGTTAAGGATCACGGAGGCCGAGCTGATCGATGAGTTTAACAAGCTGGAGATAGAGATTCGAATACCGTCGCTGGAGGGGGTAATGATGAGTTTACAGATTCAGCCGACCTTACAAGAAGAGATAGTTCAGACCCAGGGGACTGACGAATTGATGCAGAAGATAAAAAACGAAATTTACTTAGGAAAGACCCCATGGTTCATGATTCATGAAGATGGTGCCATACGATTTCAGGGGAGACTGTACGTACCTAGTGATCCGGAACTGAAGAAGAGAATCATGGAGGAGGCACACCAGACGCCATACTCCATCCACCATGGAGGCAACAAGATGTATCAGGACTTGAGACGAAACTTTTGGTGGGGTAATATGAAGAGAAAGATAGCAGAGTTCGTTTTCAGATGTCTTACTTGCCAACAGGTGAAGATGGAACACCAACAACCCGGGGGATTACTTCAACCCTTAGAAATTCCCACATGGAAATGGGAGTCAATCTCCATGGATTTTATCACTGGACTGCCAACGAACGTTGGGGGTAAGAACTCGCTCTGGGTCTTTGTAGACACACTGACTAAAACTGCACACTTCTTACCCATCAAGAAGACCTGGGACGTGACGCGACCGGCGGGATTATATGTGAATGAAATTGTTAGGCTCCACGGTGTACCGAGTTTTATCATTTCAGATAGTGATGCTAGGTTCCAATCACGATTCTGGAAGGGCATACAGGAGGCATGGGGGACACGTTTGAACTTCAGCACGGCTTTCCACCCAGCAACTGATGGACAGACAAGACTATACAAACGTTGGAGGACATGCTACGAGCGTGTGCACTTGACTTTACAGGGTGTTAGGACGCATATTTACCACTGATGGAGTTCACCTATAATAATTTTTTCCACGCTACTATCGGCATGGCACCATACAAAGCATTATACGATAGAAAATGTCGATCGCCAGTGTACTGGGATGGCATTAACAACATGGTGGCCCTGGGACCCGAAATGGTACAACAGATGGCTGACACGGTCAAGTTGATAAGATCCCGGATGAAGATCGCTCAAGACTGATAGAAGAGTTATGCGGATAACCGACGATGACCGTTGGAATTTGAAGTTGGAGATCATGTCTTCGTGAAGGTCTCCCCAACGAAGGGAGTAATGAGGTTCGGGAAGAGAGCAAAGTTGAGCCCTCGCTACATCGGTCCCTTTGAGGTTCTAGAAAGAGTGGGGATGCTCGCCTACCGATTGGCGTTACCAGTTGAATTATCAACAGTACACAACGTGTTTCATGTATCTTAATTGAGGAAGCATCTAGCCGGCCCAAGCCACGTCATCCAACCCAAGCCACGTCATCCAACAAGGTACGAAGAACAACCCCAAGAGATACTGGAACAACCCCATATCATTTCTCTCTCTATGCGACCAAGAACGATCTAAGGGCCTCCGCCCCTATCAATGCGACCTTAGAATCCTCCTTTTCATATTTCATTAATTGTATTAACGTATTCATTGATGGTGACCACCATCAACCTGCATCCCGGCCCGACAGCAGGCCCGTTCGTGGCCCGACAGCGGCTACGTTTTGACCTCGGGGTTTCGACGAGATCGGAGTTTTCCCACGCATCAAAGGTAACCCAAACCCATCAAAATACCCATAATGTGATGATTCCTGGTTGTCGATCTGAGATTATATGTGTGTTGTGTATGGGATGGATTGATGATGTGAATTGATGGAGTTTGGGACTGTGCTGAGACGATGATCCGCAGGTTGCGGTGAGTCTGGGAGACAAGGGTGATGTATGGAGCCACCGTATGGGTTATGGATCTGTAACGCCCCGAACTCCGCTGATAGGACACGTGGCGTTATGCCGTCACGAACCCGGTTCATGACAAGGCTAACTAAACCAAACGGGTTTAGAGGTACCG
>JAOVYX010004454.1:0-10226 GCA_035668315.1 Drosera spatulata
AGAATTTGGATCAAATCAGGAATATAGCTCGTCCTATCGATGTTCCAGATCAGGGCCTTCTCTGTGATTTACTGTGGTCAGATCCTGATAAAGAACTTGGCGGCTGGGGAGAGAATGATAGGGGGGTCTCGTATACATTTGGAGCTGATAAGGTTGAAGAATTTCTAGTAAAGCATGATCTTGATCTAATTTGTCGTGCGCATCAGGTGAATCAAAGCTGTTAAATTTCTCTTATTGCCTATGCTTTTATGTTTGCTCCGTCTTTTGTAACTGGTTTACTGATCTGATTAGGTTGGACTAGATCTTTGACAGAGTGGGTCAGGTTATATCGTAATTGTGATGGTTATGTGTTTCACGGATGATACTACAAAGATCCTAGAGTCTTTTACACTGTAGTTGTAAGGAATGATTGAGAAACAGGTGGTAGGCAATGCATTGGCATCTGAGGGACTTGGGTTTAAGATAAACTGAGTCCCTTTGAGCGCTACCTATCCAAGCTATGTTCTGATAGTGAAAATGGATGATTGTTTCTGCTTTCTTCTCAGTCTATTTTCCTATTGTCAATTCGGGTGATAGATATTAACCTAGAAGATGTATTGGTTAAGAGCAAGAAAAAGCAGTTTAACCATTGGCAGTTGTTCAGTTATGCATGACCCATCAATATGGCAGGCATGATTATAAGACAGTTTATCCATGGGTCATCATCTTGGCATGTAATAGCATATTCGATGATTTTTTTCAACCTTCATATGGATGCCGAATAGACCTGTCGTAAGGGTTAAGTGCATATGCAATTTATGTAACTGCTTATGAGCTGTCCATACCGTTAACATATGTGCAGCTGGGTATTGCATGAATAATGAAATCCAGCCAGCTCTTACTGTTTGCCATAGTACAGTAGTTCATGATTTTTTTTTTTCCTCGTGGATTGTGAAGCCCTTGGCTGTTGATCTGCATCATTTTTGCTTTGTATGGTTATGTTTACTAGGTTGTGGAAGAGGGATATGAGTTTTTCGCGAAGCGGCAGCTTGTGACCATATTTTCTGCACCCAACTATTGTGGGGAGTTTGATAATGCTGGAGCTTTGATGAGTGTGGATGACACTTTGACTTGTTCATTCCAGATCCTTAAAGCCTCCGAAAAGAAAGGGAAATTGGGCTTTGGTAACATGTCTAGACCGGGAACTCCACCTCATAAGGTAAGGATATGCTTCATGACAATAAAAATGTTGACTTCTCAGCCTGTTCTATGATTGTAGTGAAAATAATTGGGGCATGAATGTACTGGAAAAATTTCTGATTCTTAATAAAAAGATTTGTTAATGTTCTAGGCTACATTTATTTATATGAATAGAAAATGACCTTTCCAACCATTTTCCCTCAATATCGTGCATAGTTAACCCGAAAAAGCGTGAATAGAACTTTGTTGTGGTTTTGTAGACAACCCAATAGCTGCCAAATTCCCTGGACCTTTTGAATCTATAGATTTGAATACTCTCTTTTAGCACTGCAACTTCTTGTTGACGGTCTTGATGAATAGATGAATTTGAAGATATGAATTGAGCTGCAGATTTCTGTTATTTAGACCAAATTTGGTTCCTACAGCTGTTTCTCAACCACCTGATGATTCAGAGTTTGTAGCTTTGTTATTGAACCGTTTTAAAATAATAATTGAGTAACTTGAAATTCTTTGGGATAAGTTGAACATAATTGACCAGAAATTAGTTCTCCCTGTGAAATGAATATTTCGATGCTATGAATATCACTTCCCATGATGTTTTCAATGTAGAAGGTTATAGGCCAAGTGCAAATAGCAGTTAGGAGAAAACAAACTGAAGACATTTGTTGGCTTCATCAACTGTATTTTTCCAATGTTTTTTTATCCTTCCTTTCTTTTTCTTTTTCTTTTTCTTTTTCACATCCCAAGTTTTAAGTGTTTCTCCAACTTATCTGTGTAATCTAGGTACGATACATAACCAGCCTTGCACCCTTGCCAGTTTCCTGACGCTAAGAAAACTCTTAGGGGCTTTTGGTATCGTTGTGCGGAACTATGGAAATCAAAACCAATAACAAAAACAAAAAACCAGTAATAAAAACCGAAATCATTTTACATAATAAAATATTTTTTTTTCCTCTTAAGTGTTGAATAGAACTCTAAATTTCATTGCTCATTTCATTATTACATAATAAGATGATTTTTTTTAAAGTGGAACTTGAATGTTGTATTCAGATAAACGAGAAAAAAAAAATTGAAAACCATTTTTATGGTTTTCTGTTTTCGTTTCATCCATTTCAAAAATAAGATCAGAAACAAACACTGTGTGTTTGGTATCATTTATATTTCTGATATTTTATTTTTGTTTCATTGGTTGATGAAATAGAAATGTGTGGTATTGATTTCTACTTTTAATTCAGAAAATCAGAAAAATGGTTTTTCAGTTTCTGTTTTCTATTTCATTTGAATACAACATTCAAGATTTTCTTTACAAAAAACATTTTAGTTCATGAAGCGTTTTTTGTTTTCGCTAGTTGTTTTTAGTTTCTGTAATTGTTTTTGATTTTACAGTTTTGAGTCGTGATACCAAATAGCCATCTTGAGTCGATGATTAAGACGAGAAGATAATGGAAAAGTGTCCATGGATATCGGCCCATGCTCTACTTGTCCCATGGTTTTATTAGATTACCATACTTTTGTTGGTACTCGAAGTACCTGGTTTATTGGATTCTTTTATACCCTTTTCTATGTGGTTCAATAACATCTTGTAATCTCTTCTATCTATTGTTGATACTTGTATGATTAAACTCAAAATTTTTACTTATATATACTTCAGATTTTCTTTTATGTAAGGCCCTTAGTCTGTTTTCATTCTGCTTTGACAAATTTTTCATCGTCTAAGCCATCTCACCCACTTTGGTTTTCATTCCTTCGTGACTCGGTTTTTAACTTGATTTCTTATCGTATGTTTTTTGTTGCGGAAAAGCTAAAATGAGCCTTTTACATTTGCAGGGTGGAAAGGGCTAACCAGTTGATCCCTAACAGCCTCATGGTAAAACAAGCAGAAGGAATCTGCTGTTTCTCTCCGCTTCTGTGGGACTCTTGTTCTGCATTGTATTTTCAACATATGCATGATTCAAGCGTCTCTGATGAACTTCAAGATAAAAGAGCAACCTAAGCACATCTGGCAATGGAAGTTCGGTTTTCTTCAACTTCCGAGGCTCTGTGACTTATGTGAAAAGAGATTTGTCTTGGTATTTTAACTTTTGTTAGATACTGTATGTGTTATTGTGCCAACTTCCTATGTACTCCATCGTAGAAAGGCCTGTACTCATTGCAGCTGGGGTTTGTACCCTTTGAGTTCTGCCTCTGTTACCTGCAGTATGTGGACTTATGG
Organism: Drosera spatulata; assembly: GCA_035668315.1. Lineage (NCBI taxonomy): Eukaryota > Viridiplantae > Streptophyta > Magnoliopsida > Caryophyllales > Droseraceae > Drosera > Drosera spatulata. Next base: position 3,392 of record JAOVYX010004454.1, read on the forward strand.
ATCACTGTTGATTATTTGTTAGGATTGTCGTGAATGAGAAGTTTGGTTTCATATGGTTTTCATTGACACAACCCTCGAGAGTGCCTGCTTGAGCATGAAAGTTGCTTTCTTGCATTCAGTTTTGGTTAGCATCGAAGGACTAGATGCTGATTTACTTGCAAAAGTCGGATTTGCTTGTTCGACATGGACTCTATTGAACTAATGCATGTCATGGATTGCAAGGCTTTCCCTGCAAATGACCAAGCAGATGAGCATACTAGCCCATCATCTGTGCTTTTGTTATCCCATGCCTGGCAAATTTTGAGTGCGTTGATGTCATTTTTGCATATCTTTGGCCATACGATTGCTGATTCATCTAGATTCGCTACGATTGTGGAGTTCCTTCTATTGTCTTGCTCTTTGTCCATGGTGATAAAGGATGCTAAGAAGAGAAAATGCCTGCAGTGAGCGGCTTATGAAATGATGTTTGGCACAAAAGAGTAGGCTGGACGGCAACTTGGCAATGAGCCAATGACATACTGTGGTAGATGCAGGTTTCCTAGCAAATACGAAATATATGGCATGAAGACTTTGTATATATGCGACTTGAATTTTCCGCGTGCTATTTTCCTCATACTAATGATTCGAATCGTTTCTTCCCCTCCCTATATTCTTCCTGCCATATCCGATACATAGCTCGCACATTGACGAATCAGTCGATAGAGCACATCCATGACATCACTCCTCTCTCCCAAGTATGTGAATCTGATACTGTATCCAACCCATGTTTGAACCCATCATTTTGACTCCGATGTGAGTTCAACCACGTCAAGGGAGTGCTGAAACACGATGATTTCCGAGAATTGAACTCACTACACGATGATTTCCGAGTACCAATTTTCGAAGTTTCTATTTCCATGTTTACAAATTCATCTTCCCAAATTAACGCGCCATGCCCACTCTGCATTTCCATCACATGTCCATTAAGGCTAGCTCAAAGGTGACGTCAAAGTGAGATCATTGAGGACTATAAAAATGGCGCCTAGGAGAGGCAGCATAAGTTATGCCTGCAAGTGTTTCTCGGACGAATGGCATCTGAGAGGTTCATCAAGGGACTGTTTTTGTTGGTTGCATTTGGAGTTTGCTGTGGTGTGCTTGGGGCAGAGGAGAAGGTGGTTTCCTCACACGATCACGACTATGAAGGTGCATTGGCTAAAGCGATATTGTTCTTTGAAGGACAACGATCCGGGAAGTTGCCAACGGGACAGAGAGTAAAGTGGAAAGGGGACTCCGCGCTCTCCGATGGCCAGCTTGATCATGTAGTAGAATCATTTTCTCCCTTTTGGTCCTATGTAGCGAACTTTATAATGTGGAAGAGTAGACTCATTAGTGTGTTTTGTAGGTGAACTTAAAAGGAGGGTACTATGATGCTGGAGACAATGTCAAGTTTGGGTGGCCAATGGCGTTCAGCATCAGTCTGTTGAGCTGGGCCGCCACAGAGTACAAGGCAGAGACATCTTCCGCCAACCAGCTTGGTTACCTTCGTGAAGCGATCTGCTGGGGAACCGACTTCATTCTTAAAGTTCATACCTCTGCGACAGTATTGTACACACAGGTTGTTTTCTGCTAGCTAAAAAAAAAATAGAATACATAGATAGCATAAAATAGTGATATGATGTTGAAAAAATATGTTGAAGCCTATGAAAGAATAATGAATAGTATTACATATGTAAATGTAGAGTAGTATTGTGCCATATTTTTTTTATAGGTGTAATGGGTGTAAATGGAGTATAATGAGGTGTATTGAATAGTAAAAAGTTGAGAGAAAAGTTTAGGGTATCTGATGGGAATGCCTCATATATTATTCTTGAGTGGGCAACTCCTGTGCATTGCCTTAACAGGCTCGAAATAACGATGCATTATACAGTCGAGTTCAAAATCGTACAACTTCAAGTCATATCTGATCTGATACCGAGGAATCAACTGCAGCAAAACCTTATGCCTTACATCTTGTCACATATCACATGCAAGATTGATGTTAAAGAATACCTTTTGTTTCTTTCAAGGTTGGAGATGGGAACCGGGATCATGAATGTTGGGAACGACCTGAAGACATGGATACTCCAAGAACCCTTTATAAAATCAATGCTTCATCTCCAGGCTCAGAAGCAGCTGCCGAAGCTGCCGCTGCTTTGGCTTCAGCGTCCGTCGTTTTCAAAGGCGTCGACTCTAACTACTCCACCAAACTACTCAAGCATGCAAAAGCAGTAAGCAGCCAATCCTTAAAAGCAAAGGGGTAATGGGCGGCGGGGGGAAGAAGAACAATTCTTGAGCAATTTCCTTCTTTTGGATGAGAAATGTATTCCTCATCAATCTAGTTAACTTGAAAAAAGCTTGTTTTTTATGTAGCTATTTGAGTTTGCTGATAAGTATAGAGGATCATATCAACTATCCTGTCCTTTCTATTGCTCTTACTCCGGCTATCAGGTAACAAGTCCTAGGCAACGTACTCTACCAAATTTAATAGAGACTCTCCTCAACTATAAGCAACGTTATGGTGGCTTGATTTTGGGAAATTATAGGATGAATTGCTCTGGGCTGCTGCCTGGCTACATAGAGCGACTGGGTCATCCAGGTACTTGGACTATGTCTCTAGCAACCAAGGGTGGAGCTCAGAGGTTTCAGAGTTCAGTTGGGATAACAAATATGCTGGAGCTCAAGTGCTTCTTGCAAAGGTATAATTTCTTCATTACAGTCCATAATATAGTCCTGGGAACAGATCATGGTTGTATAATATATTTTAGCTCTGCCGTAGCTGACGTACTAGGAATAATAATAGATGTTAGAGCTGAGTAGTAATGAATCAAGTGGAGTCAAGAGACAAAAATTGATTGCATTCCATAATGATGGACTGATTTAAAGAGTTTGGTTGTAGGAGTTTTTTGCTGGGAAACGAAAGTTGAAGAAGTTCAAAACTGATGCAGATTCCTTTGTCTGTGCGTTGATGCCGGGCAGTAGTTCTCTGCAAATACACACTACTCCAGGTACTCCCCATTCAGAAACCAAAAAGAATTGAGGCCATCTATGCTGCATCCTACGGAGCGACCATTGTATTTTTAGCATGGTGTGAAATGGCAATTGATCCTTTATGTATAACCTCGTAATCTGGTCAAGGATCAAGCTTCATCGTGCTGAAAATATTAAACATTGTAAGTAGCAAATTACTGTCACCAATTATCAACACCTGTTTTGTGAATTAATTATAGTACCAAAGAACTCTCTAAAAATTGAGCCAGAGGAAGAAAATTCTTGACAACTTGGAAGAAGGGAAGCAAAAAATAAACCGCTGCTAAATGAACTTGTTCTACTTGCAGGAGGACTTCTATTTACAAGAGATACCTCTAATCTTCAGTATGCTTCGGCGGCGTCCATGTTGCTTCTTCTGTATGGAAGAACCTTGTCTACAGCCAGCAACAATAAGGTCCAATGCGGCTCAACAACTTTCTCATACTCCAAAATCATCAAGTTTGCAAAATCACAGGTATGATTATATGAACTGTATAAAGATTTTGCATCCAAGAGAAATTTTCATATCTTCCCTAGAATTTTCCGATTGACGACTTCTAGTAGTTTCATGGTCTGCGTGGAACGAGATTTGTCTACTAGTTAGGGAATTATGTTAATAATGTCTTCATTACATGTTCGACTATCGACAGCAAATCTAAGCTTCCTGAATCATATCCTGTTACATAGGTGGATTATATACTTGGAAACAACCCTCTGAATATGTCATATATGGTTGGTTATGGAACTAAGTACCCACAGGAGTTGCATCACAGAGGTTCTTCCATCCGGTCGATCTATGCACACCCTGCCAAAGTGGGCTGCGACCAGGGCCTATCAAGCTATTACTACAGCAACGACCCCAACCCAAATGTCCATGTTGGAGCCATAGTCGGAGGTCCAAACTCGAATGATGAGTTCAATGATGTGAGATCAGATTACACCCATTTGGAACCAGCCACCTACATGAATGCTGCTTTTGCTGGTTCACTTTGTGGCTTGCTTTCTAACAGAAGTGTTGCGGCCACTCAATGCTCGCAGATGGTCAAGATGAAGAAAACTTATACAGTGAATCCTGTGTGATTACAGGAACCCGGAAAAATTATTGTATCGTGTTGATGCATATTCCTGTATGTATTTGCTAATAATTCACGGGTTTGTTGTACCACAGTACAAGGATGAAATATGCAATCTAGCTTTGTAGCTGTAATCATTTAAGCACTATGTACATTCTCATTCCTACATATATTTGATAAAATGGATGGTATTATCTGCTTCTATAGTCCACAGGATTCATATGCAGAACAATAACAATAGATCAGAAGTCATGACATAAATTGTACTATATATGGAGTTTCGTCGAAGCGCCTTCGATATGATCCCTGGAACACAAAGGAGAAAAGAGAATTTGGTACATCCACAGACAAAAACCAGAACTGGAGTCCTGGAGTCCTAGGCTCCCATATTGTATCTGAACTAGCCACATCATCTCTCAATTCCTGGACTATTTCTATCTGATGCTCAACGAGTCCCAATTCATGAGTCATGGGATGCGAACTAAACAGGAACCTCCTGATCAAGTCGTGAGCATTGGATGATCAATGATCGTGGCAGTTACTGGATGGAGTTCAGCTGTTGCTTATCCTGCTTGCCGCATGATTAGAATGGCGTGTGTTACTGGGAAACGGGTGGCTGTGTTCGGATATGTAGGTGATGATGTAAGTTCTCGGATCCAAGCCGCTCTGCTCAACTTGTTTTTTCGCCTGGCATCCTACTGAGCTGCTGCATCTGTAGTAACTCCTGTGAATAAACATAGGGGCAATGAAGAATTACTTTAGTCTTTGAAGATTGATGTAGCGAACTTGACGAAAATAATCGTTTCAGTGTAACTTTGACGAAAACGATATACGAAAACATGAAGCGAAGAAAAGGCTGTAATTTATACCTTGGATAAGGAGAGCCCTTAATGGGTTTCTGACCATACTTGCGCCAATTCCAGTTATCAGCTACCAAACCATCCTCCATCGAGTGATACACCACCTTAACCTTGTTCTTGCTTTTCCTAGTTTCAACCACAATAATCATGAGATATAATCATTTTTAAAACTTGTTCTTTCTAATTTGAGAGAATTGGTAACCGTCATCAATTGATCAACAGTTACTTTGTGTGAGGAATGGGTCAAGGTGGAACTCCTGCAGGTTCACCCACATGTGAAGATATTATCCGCTTTAGGCTTGACAACATCGGCCCATCCAAAACAATCAAAGATCCTGACTTAAACATATTTACTTGTTTGTTCAAAACTGACTTATACATATAACGTATGTAGGATGAAATGATACAAGATGACTCGATAAATCATACTTGCATATGTATTTTTAGGAGTTGAACCAATCATATGCGATAACACCAAGTTATATGTATACTCACCTAGACAATCTCGTTCTCGGTGCAGATTCTGCTTCCCTGTCCTCTAATGTATAAAGCGATGACAACTGCCGCTCCTTCAGCTTCGTCCGATCCTCCACAGCCTCTTCATCCTCGACCGCCTCCTCCACTTGACCAAAACACAACGGCGGTGCATCATAATCAACCAAAAACGGATTGTAAAGCTGATCGAGCTCATCAAGGAAGCTTGTTGCTCTCTCGTCCAAGTAATAGTCCTCGATCCCTAATGACGAAAAGGAGCAGCTAGTCTCCATGGACTCCATCATGCTTATCATGGACGCACCGTCGTTGCTCCTCGTCCCCTCGATTATTGCCTGTAAATCACAGTTCAACTCGCCCATCCTAGGCTCTCGATGCATTTGTTACGGTATGGATATGGTGAAAGTATTTATATGATGGTATTAGGATGAAGGTGATCAAGATTGTGAAGTATAGTTCGTAGCTAGAGAGGTCTGTGTGGGGCCGGGAAAATGAATGGTGAATCATTTGAACATGCATGATATATTATCCAGTTTCAGAAGTTTGGATATGTTCATTGACTTTTCTCCTAGATTCTTTGTTTCTTTGTTTTTTTTTTTTTTTTTCTTTCAAAACCTTGGGATTCCGTTGACGAAAGAGAATGATACTTCCAAAGGATTTTATGATACATCCTAGGCCACCCACTCATATCAATTTTTGGACAAAAATAACTGTTTCGCACATAATGTCTTCGAGGTAAAAAAAAAAATGTCTTGGAAGCATCAATTCCCTTGACGAAATTGTCACAAGTAATGAGAATTTGTTATTGGCTGATCAGAGGGTTTTGTTGCTTACTCGGCACTGTGTGCAAGGAGGAAATCAGTGTTAGGCTGCATTGCATGCAAAAAAAAAAAAAAAAAAAAAAAAAAAAAAAAAAAAAAAAAAAACCCTGTTATTGGACTTGGTCTAAACTGATAATATATAAGAACTGAACTTTTTTTAGTACTCTGTAATTTTTAACGATTGAACTAACCTTGAGAGATGTTGCTAAAAAACGGGTTTTATGTATACTGTTGTTGCAGTTGTAGCTAAGAAACTGTAGCATTGTTCAAATGCTCGATAAAAGACAGCAATGCTTCATTGGTCGATCAAACTTGATAAGTGTAACGCCCCAAGATTTCATGTCCAATACCTGCTTGACACGTGGCGTTACCGCCGCTCCAAATCCCATTCGAAACAAGGCGACAAGATTACAGGGGGTTTAAGTATCAGAAACATAGGAAATCAAGAAATATCCACTTACATCGTACTTTATTACATGAAAATCAAATATGCGGAAATGTAACAGGAACGTTTCTATAGTCCAAATCTATTCAGCAACGCTGT
>JAOVYX010004455.1:0-10226 GCA_035668315.1 Drosera spatulata
GAACTTTTTTGGTTCAGGGTTGGAAGGACTGCTCGCCTAGGTCAAAAGGGAGATTCCTTGTTATTTCTCCAACCAATGGAGGTGGACTACTTGCGGGATCTCGAGAAACACGGAGTATCATTGACTGAATACCGTCTAGATAAATCGTTGGATAGTTTTCCCTTATTTGGTGGTTTGAAGCACCATTATAAGAAGATTCTTTCGGTAGAGATGCATCCTTGGGTAGCATCTCTGCAGAAGGGACTGGAGTTCTTTGTCGCAGGTGAGGTATGATAATAAAACATGGGCAATTCATGTTTATATGCACATCGTGTGTGTTCTAGACATGGAACTTTCCAGTTTTTTCTGTGTTTACATAGTCCGTGTATTGTTATTTCAATTTTCATCAAATCAAGTTATCAGTTCTTCCGTGCTCATGCAACCTCTTCCAGTTGATATTTCCATTTTTCAGTTGCCATAGCTCATGACTGTCTCGTTGAAATCCTTATTGAAACAGCCGAGGTTGAAGAAGCTGGCAAAGGATGCATTCGTCTCCTGGGTTCGAGCATGCGCAGCTCATAGAGGTGTGCTGAAACGGATCTTCATGGTGAAGAAGCTCCACCTGGGTCACGTGGCAAAAAGCTCCGCTCTTAAAGAGCAACCTTCCATTGTCGGGAAATCATTCCAGGAGTCCACGAGGAAGAGGAAGAGGGATCAGAAGCACAAGGGTGTATCGAAAAAGCGGAAAGTGGCCTCCAAAGCATGCGACTATAGTAATACAAAAAGTGAGATGTTGTGCTTTACGTCCTTTTTTGTTAATCTATGTATTGTGAGTTATAATCATCATATTATATCAAAGGGAGAAAAAACTATATGATTTTAGTAAATTATCTAAATATCTGAATTTTACACTTCCTTCGTATTCATTCATTTATTTGTTGACTTTAGGTCCTGATTTTTCCTCACGGACATATTCTGTACTTTTTTTTCCCACTAGAAAGGCCATGGGATGAAAGATGCTGTTCATAGGTATATAAGTATATACTTCCATCATATTCTCAAGGAATCCACAGATTTTCGTTTCTCACTTGTGTAGACTTTCAATGATCACTTATAAGATTATGCTATGATTCATTGTTGTGATAATGAAATGCCTGCTTGTGTCGCCATCTCCCATCTAGTTGGTTCCTCTCCGAATAGGAAATGAGAAAGAGTCGAGGGAGAGGGCATGGTTACATTCAGTGCTTTGATATCAGGATCAAACCGGTTGAGAATACGACGGGCCAATATTCATAGAATTTGGTCTATCTATATGTGAGATCTGTATGAGCCATTAGTAGACTAGCAGTTGAGTTCTGTCACGAATGTTTGTTCACCCCCTTGGGGTGCTGCTCAATGGTCATTCCTCTCTGCAATTTGATCATCTTATCGTCCCACTTGGTTGGGTTGAGAGAGGCGACAGTGATCCATATGTTTCAGCTATCGCCTTATTGCCATGTCCTTGCTTGCCGTGGGCTAGTTTCATCCTCTCAAGTTAGGACGGGCCGATATTCTATCTATGTGTGAGATCTTTATGAGCCTTTACTAGACTAGCAGTTGAGTTCTGTCAGGAATGTTTGCTTTGGCAAGAGGAGCTGGCTCATCAATGGCACGAAAGGATTCGATTTAAAAGAACTGAACAAGTTTGATTAGTCTCCCAGCTTGATTATTCTCTATTCGGAGATATTGGTATCAAGGAGGAGCGTTTAATGTGATGGTAACCCATTCACCCACTTGTTGGCAACTTGATCATAGAAGACTTGACTTGGCGGTCACTCGATGGAGTATATGGATCAGTATTCGCGTCATAAGCTTGACGTCTATGTGTGGGTAACAATAGTACATTGCCTGGGTATGATGCTTAAGTATATGAAGATCGTAGTAATCAGTGTAACAAATGCAGGGCCCTCGTTCAGCTAGCTTCGTCTCATATGCCTGGTCTTTGTGCTGCTACAGTCTCTTCTGTAATATGTATATCACCTTTGCGATGAACGGCGAGATCGCTTGCTTGCTGTAACCAACACGGCGGCTGCAAAATGTCATACTCCACATTACTGCAGGATCTCATTCTCCATTTCAACGGTTGCTCTGTATACTTGTTTCCTCTGCTGCTGTGCAACATGACAATCCTTTTTCCCCGGTGTTCTCTTTTTTTATACAATATGGTGCAAGCTTGTTAATTCTTCAGTATCCAAGCGGCTCTGATGGCACTGTTTCTTGTGAGTGTTTTTTCTTCTTGTTGATGATGCTGTTTCTTGTGAATGTCTTTTCTCTTTGTTTCAGGTTTAAACATCGCCCGTGGTGCAGGGGTAAATGCTTTGATTTGTGCAAGGTAATCGGAACCACTTTTACTTATGTTTGCTGTGTACGGAATTCCTTGCAACATTTGTCGCACATAGTGAGTGACAGAAGTCGTGAGCTCGAGATCCTCCATGGACAAACGGAGATGAAGGAGGAGGATTGTCCAGGAAAGGGTTTTATTTGAGGAATCAACCACTATTACAATAGGGGATGACACCCTTTTATATTGTATTCTAACTACACACTTGATCCTAGCCATGTAAAGTGTAACCGAGCTCGTCAATCCTACGATGATCAATATTAAATATCATCTATCTTTGTGCCCTCCTCCGATTGGCTTATATGCTTCTCAAGGAACCTATCTCATATGTTACACAGAGGTGGCCGTCATACTGTAGGCTCATATCTCATGTCTTGTACATGAGAAATCGCTGTGTTGTTTGATAATGAACCCTCCATTTGCTTAATAGGTAGACATTGTCTTCTGGTTTGTTGTTTCTTTGATCGAAGGTCTCCGCTTTTCGTGGGTGATACATTTTTCGTATGCTATGGTCTGTGGAATCCATATTCAGTTTGATGGTCATGCGATGTTTCCAGTTGCTAGGTCCTATTCTGCCTCTAATAATTATCTGTGGCTGACGCTGGCTGAAATCGTTACTGAAACAGGCAGAGGATGCATTCGTCTTCTGTGTATGGAGCATACACAGCGAGCAAGCGGATCTTCAAGGCGAAGAAGCTCCACCTGGGTCAAGTGGTGAAGAGCTTCGCTCCAAGTGCTAGTGTGCAATCTACAATGTTGGGAAATTGTCCCATGATTCGAAAAGGACGAGGAAAATGGAAGATCAAGTTTGATTCCAGAAAGTGGAAGATGGCATCAATACCCGAAGTCATGAACTTTTTCTGGTGAGAAAAATCTATCTTGATCGTTTTTGTAGCATAGCTTCAACTGAGGTGTTGCATTATTTATGCGTCATCCACAATGATTGAAATGATTTTACGGTTGTATCTGCCATGGTTTTCGATTCAACTGGTCCCACCTAGCAAAGTATCGTCTTAACCAATCAACGGCACTATCCTTCATTTCCCTAGATTATGATTCATCACTTCTGAACATTTTGGTGGATCAATTCCAAGGTTACGTTCGTGAATGGTTATTGCGATATTGAAATGACGGCTTTGTGTAGCCATCTCCTATCAAGTTGGTTTCTCCCTGAATATGATAGGAGAGGAAATGGAAAAACGAAAATGAATGTATTCAAATAATTCTTTCAAAATGCAGGATGTGAGGAGAACATACAGAACGATGTATGTAATTTTGTCCGATAGGAGAGTTAATGGGGTTTTGAAAATAATGGAAACAAAAAGGGAAGTTTTTGGCCCCTTCACACACATGGTTTAACTAATCTGAGTTGGTTTAGTGGTGTTCGATTCAACCTTTTTCTTGAAGGTTTTGGGTTCGAATCCCACTAGCCTCAAAATCTAAGTTGGCCGGACACCCTTGTCATCAAGAAAAGAAAAGAAAAAAAAAAGGGAAGGGGTCGAGGACTAGGACCTTGACGAGTCGAGGAGATGGTTACATTCAGTGCCCCCATTCACGATGCAACTGACTATAAAGCTTTGAGGTTACGATCAAGCACGTTGTAATTACGACGGACCAAATGTTCCTTGAACTTTGTCTACCCTTATGGCCCTTGATCAATTCAATAAGTGAATTCTCCACGTTCAATACTGACTAAACCCCAAGAAGAATCTAATCCATGCTCGTGATTTTAAAAATGAGTTTTCGATCATTCGAATGGATAACATGTTGCGACTGTGACGAGTATTTACCTGAGAGCTTGCTAGTCACTTCAACGCGGTCATCTTCTTACCTTCCCACTTTGTTGGGCTGGATGGGCCCACAAAACCCACATGAGACATTAGTGGGCCACATGCTTCAATATGTAGTCTCATGTCTGGCCCATTTCTTGTCCTAGCTTGTCGACTACCGGTTTCAGTCTCACCCTGGTCGATTTGTTTCATTCTTACGTATAAATACATAACCACCGAGATATCGTGGTCATTTATGTCGAGAAGTAGTTTACTCAGTGATGGATCACGAGATCAGGGGTTAGACCTGACCGTCTGAGGATATTAGAAGACGGTTAGTTTACTTGATGAGATTATATAAATACGTTTTTTTTCTTTAATTGTCATATTGTGTTTATTTGTCATGAACATAGAAATAATCTCCCTGTTTTTTCATAATATGAATAGGATTATATATATTTGATCCTTGTATTTATTCCGGATTTCGCACATACTTTTTCATGTGATTCCTGCATATCCTGCCGGTATAGGGATGTGATTAGTTGCAATAATACAGCAATTAAATAACGAATTCTGACATAAAATCAATTTATTATACGAATAGGTACACTGATGCTGCAGTATTTTGCAGTGCAGAGCCGACTAAGAATTTGCATGCAAACGTTAAAATTTTTATGTTGAGCTATGGGTGTAGCTGACTATGTTCCCTGATGCTAGAATATAGGAGTAATTAAGTTTGATCAATGAATATACACCTGACCGAAATTGAAGCATTGCGTGTGGATTTGAAAGAGGCGTTAATCATAACTAGAATTGTTTCCATAATGCACAGCAAAAGGAATCTTTAATAAAAAGTGTGATTAGTTCATCGAATAGGAGAACAACTATAAATTCAGCAGGCATATCAAAAATAAATAAGTAACTAAATAAATTAGTCATGCAACTGAAAGCTTTGAAAATAAAAAATATTTATGTAATTCTTTAAAAAAACAAGGAAAGAAAAATGTGCACTAATTGGTAATTTGTCTATTATTACTCCGTCGGTTCCAAAAAGATTATACTACTTATACACATAAATAAAATAAAAAAGATGATAACACCGTAAATGATTTGCGGAACGAACAAATAATTTTTTTTATATAAATTTATTGTGAAACATCAAACATAGTATGTCACAAACTATAATCTTAAGATAAAATGACATTCGTACCATCTCGTTTATTACTAATAAAAATAATGCATCGAAATATGCAAATGAACAAATATAATTATTGCGAAACGTTGTAATTAATATGGAACGAAAAAGTAGATTCGATCATGTTACGATGTGTCAAATAAGATCCAAATATTACTCTCTCCATCTCCAACCTTATAGTCATGTTTCGTGTGTATACTGTCTAACAATATACACTCGGATAAAATTCAATCGACGAATGTTTCTCCTTCCTTCGTTTCATAATATAGACAACGAAAGATAATGTGAACAAAAAGATCACGACGTTACGAATGATCCGCGGATAATCAAATGATGTTTTTTATAAATTTATCGTGAAATATCAAAGATAATATAAGATATGAACTATAATCTTGTGTCAAAATAAAATTCATGCCATATCATTTACATACAAAAAGTAACGCATCGAAATGCATAATGAATAGTGTATTTATTGTGCAATGATGTCTATATTATGAAATGAAGGGAATATATTTTTCACTATTACGATATTTTTAGAGGAATATACAAGAGGGCTTTGTGAATTTGTGGTTAAATCGTTAAATTTAAAAATCAATAATCGAGATTAAATATTGAGTTTCTATCTTAATTAAAAAAAGAATCAATCTTGAATCTTAACCCTTAAACTTTAGAATCTATTCGTAAATAAAATTAATTGTGGATAGACATAAATCCAGTTTTTCCTATACGAAAATATAGCATCACACATTAAAAAATTTCGATTGGCCGGTTTGTGTAGCATGCGGAGAAGAAAGCGTGGCGCCGCGCATAGTTGAAGACTTGAAGCCGTGAATCTCGCTTCTGTTTGCCTTTTCCTTTCGGCTTTTTCTTGTTCCATACGTTGAATTAAATTTAATTAACTTTTGTTTGCACTGTGAATGTTGTAACATAGCCCAGATTTAAGTCTTGATTGACTTTACATTATCAAAAGAAAAAAGAAGTCTCAATTGACTTTTATACACTTTTCATCTCAATATAAATAAAATATTTTTAAAAACATATCTTTCGATGTAAAATTTACGATCAGATATCGTTTTTTAAAATATTATCCCAAAACATTAATAATATCTTTAATTATGTGATTCAATTCAATCCTGAAACAATTTCAATAAAACTGCATCTGATCATGACAATTTTAGCCCTTAGAAATACATTGAATGCATACTTATCCGACCATTAAGTGAAGTAAATTGATTTTCACACCACCCAAGTCAACACCTCCTTCAAAATTTTTGTCCAAATTGCCCTTATATACACTCTCTCTTATCCGATTCTCTGGCTCATTGCTCTCTCTTTTCTCTTTCTCTTTCTAAATTATCTATTTTTAACTCATTTTCAATAAATCACTATTTTCATTTTATAAGGCTTGTATTAAAAACAAAAAAAATGTGGAGTATATGAAATCTACCAAAAAAAAAAAACATTGATATTTTTTCTTTAGATCAATTATGCTTTTCGTTATTTTTGTTATACAAAATTCAAATTGAGATAAAATAAGTGAGGAATTAAACATAGGAAAAAAGAAAGGCTTGGTTAATTTTGAATTGATATTTTATAGATCTTGTTAGATAAATTTCCACTATCATATTATCCAAAATATGCTTTACATATTTTGAGGTTTTTAATATCTGAAAACATTGAATCAAATGCAAATGAAAAAAAGTGCATTATGGGAGAAAATAAGGAAAAAGTTGGAGGAGGTTGTCAATAGCAACGCTCGTAAGAGAACCAAAGTGGATGAACAAACAGTATAAAGCCATATAGCTAGAAATGGGAAAAGAGAGGATGGAGGAATGCAGATTTGTCGATTTGATTGACTGATTGATTGATTTAAGTCCCACATCACATGAAATTTTGTTCACTTTCTTGTTGATTGAACCCCACCTTAGTTAATGTACACAATAGTGTACAATATGTGCAAACTATTCGATTCCCTTACACTTTGGGGACACTCTAGACTTATGAGTCCAGCAGATCCATGAGATAAAGGCTTAGCTACTGTGGTCACCCTTTTTACTTGGCGGATATACCAACTACAATACTACATGTACGCATTGTCTATTGACTATTTTGGGGTAACCATGATAACCCCACAAGAACTTTGCGCGACGTTGAATCACCTGGATGAAGACCTATATGGTTTCGTTATCGTCATCGATCGTTGTCATTTAGGATGGGTCGGGGTTGATTTTAAATCAATCTACAAGTTTAAGTTACTGATTCTAAAATTATATTAGACTGGTTTTGAAATTTCTTTGCAAATCGTAAAACTAATCACAATTACTCAAAGACAACAGTGATTAACAATCAAAATCTGCTGGGGTAGATTTCTTGAGATAATAAGTTATGTTTAGCTAATCATTCATAACTGGTCGATTCGGCTAATTGTGCGTGATTTAGATCTGTCTAATCTCGTAATTGACTCTCCCTTATCCTAACAGGCATCTCTCCCGACAAGAGTCAACAAAAGAACCCGACACGTAGACACATAATTAAGGGAACAACTAACAGCATCCTACCAATATATGCGACGTGATTGGTCTGATCATGGGACATTATATAAGATCACACTATGATGAATCAAGCAATATTTGGCACTTGGCATCATCTCCGATCCATGCTAGAAGTGGTTCCTTGTTAGACAACAACAACAAAAATGCAAATGTAGATAATTCCACAATTACTTCTAATCTTTGGATTTTGATGGGTGGAATTGCATATCCACCAAACACATAGTGATTGTGGGATCCACACTAGCTAATGCTAATATTGCTATCTTAGATAAAGTGGTTTTGGATTGACAACATGACATATATGGAATCCTAATCATGTGGGATCAGATTAAATAGGATGAAGACATGGTTATATTAGCCTAAGCTGAGCATTAATTTGGGAAATATCATTAAGTGTTACCTTAAATTTGAATTCCAACGCAAAATATGATACGGAAAAATAATTGATGCTACAAGAAGCACCCAATTTGTTTTTAGAACAAATTCTGACAGCATAATAGATCAATTCTGAAGAAAAAAATGATTAATACTGATTTTTTGTTATTTTCTTCTAAAGCCTCATAAACAAACACATGGGTTGTCACAATTAATCTTTTACACGGAAAGATCTACTTGCAGCAACTTGTTGGCTGCTCAAGCCCCAATACTACCTCGTTTATACATACTCTAAACAGTGCCATATTCATACATATAGGCCTTACAATGACTTGCTAGAATCTAAAAAATTTGGAAATACACATTAGCAATGATATGGACTCAAAGTCCATCCAACTATCCAAGTACTACACCTAATCAAAATAATCTCTTTGCTTCATTTGTAAGCATAGTTTGGTTTATCTTTTAGCATGATATCCCTTAAATGCTAAAGTGGACATATTTGTACCATATTGTACCTTATCCATAGCAATTCCTATAATAAGCATAATGTTTGATCTTTTTGGCAAGTACATCCAATCTGATTAATTATGTCCTCCAATAATTTGGAATCCTCAAGTGCAACGTGAATACGAAAATAGGTAAAATGTTTCATAATTGTTGAATCATTATAGATAAAAGGAGTCATAGTTTGTGTTTACAAGAAAACAAAGTTATACCATTTCGCAAATCCAAAATTCAAGTCGCATCTAGCGATTTATATGAACTCAAAGCTACAAGAGATGATTGGATCAAGTCACATCTTGAAATATTGATCCTAAGAACATAGTAGTACCTCCGTCCCGAAATTCTTACAACAGATTGATCGCACACGTGTGTCCATATAAAATTTGACACGTATATAATGACGATCAAACGTAGTTTTTTGTAAATTTATCGTGAAACATCAATATTTGTGTAAGTTATGTATTTCAACATAATACATGTTGTTCAATGATCAGACGTGATTTGATATGAAAATGAGACTTATATTCATACGTATTAAATATGTTTGTGTTATAAAAATTATGAGACATTAGAAATATATATTAGAGCATGACACGATGTAAGCAAATGGAGTCAAAGATGAAAAAGACCATGATTTAAGATTTATGATACAACTTTTTCTCATAAAGTTAAAAACTTCATTAATAAAGGGAACATGTGAATATTTTCCCTTTAGTTCGTCTTTATCGACTTGTGGCCTATCCGTTGAAGTCAATAGGGTCCCAAACACTAAAGAAGATTTTCCTTCATTGGCATTTTCACATTTGTTTGATTATTTGTCAATACATTGTTGCGTTGTTGCTCACTCTAACGCACATTCCATAATAACTCCCTCCATAATTACAACATTTTGATCAGTATCGTAAATTCATATATATATTGAATTTATACAGAATAAAATTACAAGTATAATTTATTATAACAATTATGAGATGAGTTAATGAATATATTATAATTGATTTACTATTATTCTTTATCAAATTAAACAACGTTGTAATTTTTATGCGATATCCAAATAAAACAAGTGTTATAATTTTTCATGGGACGGAGAGAGTGTATAATCTACTTGTTAGGACCGGATCAAGAAAATGATAAAACATATATACGGATTCATTCTCTACCTTTAGATAACGCTTGTTTTGAATTTGTTAATCCTCATAACTTTAAACTACTTAATAACTTCAACTTATAATCCATCTTATAAATCATTATCTTAACTGATCCACAACCGATACACGAGAAACAATTCCCATCACTAACTTCTTAGTCATTTGATCAGAAATTGGACAAGTTCTCCCAGATGGAATTTACTGTTCGATCAATTGATAATGTGCTCCCTGTGGGCAACTCCATATATATCATGATTCATGCCATGTCGGCCTCCATCTTCTCCGCCTCCTCCTTTTTCAAATCTCCCCTGTGCTGGGGGG
>JAOVYX010004456.1:0-10224 GCA_035668315.1 Drosera spatulata
TAATAATAATAATAATAATAATAATAATAATAATAATAATAATAATAATAATAATAATAATAATAATAATAATAATATAACAACAACAACAACAACAACTTGGACCCAAATTAGGCAGTGTCTTATGATACTTATTTCCTGCAGTAAATATGAGTAAATGCTTGGCAAGGAACCTAGGGAGCCGATAAAACAGTATCAGTACAGGAGATGCATAAATGGTCATGAAATGGGAGTGGATCCACTTTCATGGGCAACCAGCATCCCACTTACTTGGTTGAGGTCCTTGAGGAGCAGGGGTTGATGCACTGAGAGAGGTTGGCGTGGGAATGACTTGTCATTCTCAGGCAGGATCCTTTGGCCAGAAGCCAAAACCAAAAGGATAAAACATACAGAGTGGTGTCTCAGCTTTGAAGATGCACACATGACCACCACCCTTTCACTTTTCTCTTTTCCTTTTCCTTTTGTTTCTCAGGCACTGCCCTCTTTTTTCTCGCAAGTTACCTTGGCTGAGAATTTAACAAAAAACAACAAATAGGGTTAACGTCAAGTTGAATATAGATTATAGAAATATTATCAACTTATTGATAACAGAGTTTGGCCTATTGATTAGATATTTCAGGTCCATTGCTATCTTCCTCAGGTGTTCAAGTCTTAGTAGAAACTGTCTTGCTGGTTTGGAAAATAAGTATGTCTACATCTTCATTACGATGCTCAACGGGAAGCTTTTGACACTGAGTTAGTTGAGTAAGTTTTTCACTTGAGATTCGGTGGGTTAGCTCACAGTGCACGCACACTGTTGAAGCAAAATGAACAGTCGTCCCCTCCACTAGAAGCAGATATGATCACATCCTCACCTGGGAGCAGGGGGGCCACTGCGGGTTTCTTTGCTTTATAAAGCAAAATAAGCAATTAGTGCAGTCTTCACTTTGTCACTGCTAGCACAAACATAAGTGGGCACAACCTAGCTGCTTCCCCAGCTTTGGATTCTCAGTCATTTATTAGATCCTGTCGCTGAGGTGGAACCTCTGCAGGGGGACTTATATGTGGGGGGAGGGGTGATTCTATTCTATGGGTACACCTTGTTCCGTGAAGAACTCTGGATAGAAAATAAAGTAGTATATTGAATGAGATAAAACATACAAGAGGAGGACTGAAACTATGGTAGGATGATATGGCCATAGAAAATTTCATACGTTGGAGCTCATGCTTCGGCTGTCCCGTTGTGCCTGGGAAACTAAGTTGGTTTCCACGTCGAGATTCTAGTCATGCCTTGAATCCATAGCCACCTTCACGGGGACAGGGGGTTCATGATGCAGACTGTTTTTTGTACACATAACATCGTTGGATTGGGTTTTAAGTTAGGCAGATGTCATGATTGTCCTATGGATATTAACCGGGTAATCACATAGCTAGATGTTGTGCAGGAGCTGTTTTTTGATTTAGTTCTGAAAGGTTAGATGAGGGAGTCGAGCAACACAATATGCTCCGACGTTGACAGTAGCATCTTTTTTCCCCTTATTGTTAAGAGTCTTGGGCAATAGACTTAGGTGTTTGTATGGCCGCTATGTTGTGATTTCTATATGGTTCGATGTTAGTCAGATTACGGAAAGGAAGAGTGGTAGCCTGCTATGGATGCTGGATATCCAGGGGTCCCTTTTACTGGAATTTGTGTCAGTGGAAGCTTGGTTATCTGGTTTAATTGCTTGTTACTCCTTATTGTTTGATCTTCTATTTTTTGATATTGTTAGGCTAGCTAGCTTTTCCATTCGTATTGTTAGGTTGGACCCTTGTTTCCTGTTTATTTGTTTGTTCAATTCTTCCTTCTTGAGGATGTTTAATTCTGCACTCTTTACTTCACAACAATAAAAACCTGTCTTTGAACAACTGTTTCAAGAGCTAGCTCATCCCAGAATGGCTTATGCTGGAGCAGACACAGGTATACATTAGCTATCTTTAGATTTTTCAGTATCTATCAAATTCAAAGCATACACCCATCTTATTATTACATTTTAGTATCCGTCAAAGCATATCATTCCTTGTTATTCCTCTTCGGTTTTGAGGTGTTACTTTCCCCAACTGGTTTTGACGATCAAGGATAATATCCACATTTTATCGCGTAACATATCTATCTACTACCTACTTATTGAGAGAGATTTTTCTCGACTATGTAGAGAGTTTATGCTTCAGAAACTTCTCCTGTGTTGAAAGTTGATTAATGAGCTACGTAATCAATTAACGGAGCTGCTGTATTAATTAGTTTGATTAGTAAACGTCTTGTTCTCTATAATCCCCTGAAGTTCTTCAATATTTATATGAACCATCAGAAATCTATATGCTTAGATTATCGTCTGCTTTGTTACGGTCCTACTAATAATTACCTGATAAACTCAACATGGCATCTGTTAGGATCAAAGGCTCCTGCATGGTTACACCGGCGGAGCCCACATGGACCGGCATCCTCCCCTTATCAGAGTGGGACCAGACCGCCGTGATCACCCACGTCTCTACCATCTACTTTTACAAGCCATCCGAAGATTGGCTAGGACGAAATGATGCAATGCTGGATAGAATTAAGGAGTCCCTTAGCCGAGTACTGGTGCATTTTTCCCCAGTTGCAGGGCGCATTAGGAGGTTACCCAAAGGACGCCTTGAGCTAGATTGCAATGCATTAGGAGTTGAGCTCATAGAAGCAGAGTCCGACACCCAGCTATCTGATTTCGGTGACTTCTCATCATCGACGAAGCTTTTCAAGAACCTGATCCCTCGTGTGGATTATGAGAGGCCTTTCCATGAGCTACCTTTGTTGGTCCTCCAAGTAACTAGTTTTCGCTGTGGTGGGATGAGCTTGGGCTCTATGCTTTCCCATGCAGCCACTGATGGGCAAAGCTCGCTTCACTTCTTCGCGGAGTGGGGGAGGCTTGCTCGTGGTGAGCCTCTAGGTGCTGCGCCATATCTTGACCGTAGGATCCTGCGTGCTGGTGAGCCACCTAGTGGTCCCCCTAGGTTTGACCACTCGGAGTTCAGTCAGCCTCCTCTCTCAATAACCAACAATGCAGAGGAGGAGCCTAAGAAGCCAACCACTATCGCGTTGCTCAAGTTGGACACCGAACAAGTGGACCCTCTCAAGAGGGATGCCAACAAGGGGAATGAGGGCGGGAAGAAGCCGTACAGTCGCTACGAGGTGGTCACAGCCCACATATGGAGGTCAGCATGCAAGGCACGGGGCCACGACAGCGAGCAGTTAACCACATTGGGCGTGGCAGTGGACATGCGCAATCGCATGAACCCTCCATTGCCTGATAAGTACTTCGGCAATGCCATCCTCGACGTTGTGGTCTCAGGGAAGTCTGGCGAGCTCATAAACGCACCATTGAGCTACGTCTGTGGAAAGATCAGGGAGGCAATAGAAAAGGTAAATGATGAGTACGTGTGGTCAGCAATCGACTACTTCAAGAACCAGGAGGACCTGTCCATGTTCCAAGACCTGCACGCACCGGAGAGCCCCGCAAGTGCATCATATGGATACCCTAACGTAGGAGTCATAAGCTGGCTGAGCTTGCCGATCTATGGTCTTGATTTCGGTTGGGGAAAAGAGATCTACATGGGTCCTGGGACACATGATTTCGATGGAGATTCGTTGATGTTGCCTGGGCCGAATGGCAATGGTTCTGTTGTTCTTGCTCTCTGCTTGCAAGTAGATCATATGGAAAAGTTCAAGAAGTACTACTATCAAGACGTTATGTTGAGAACTAATTATAATGCTAGATGCTAGGAGTAATGTAGAGAAGGAATAATCCTAGCTGTGAAGTGTCTGCAGTCATATCGGTTCAATGAGTTTGATTGGTTTCATACTGAAGTTAAGCAATACATATTTCATAATAAGAAGGAAACTTCGTTCCAGTTATCAAGGGAGAACAATGCTGGATTCGACCAATATAACGAACAAGCGTAAGATCAGCTTGAACAGGTTATGCATATTTGATTCTTATTATTTACTCCAGCTTTTCCGTATCAAAACTGCGCTCAATTTGTACTTACCGGGTTGTGCGTCGGGTTGGCTCATGTCATGGCAAGAATCTTGGAACGATTGTCAGCTTCTGACTCCGTTCAATTTTATTGGGCATTATTTGTTTCTTTATCATTGTTTTCCTGTTTGTATGACTGGAATCTGTGGTTTAATCTCGAAGTAACAGTCTATCAGACTTCTACTTTAACGGGTTCAGGTTTGATCAGTGGTCATCGTATGCTCAAGTACTAATCATTACCGTTGTTATTTTTTTGTAGATTTAGTTTCAGTGTTCTTGAACTACTACTGATAGTTTTGTTCTGATTGCTGCAGATCAAAAGCTCGCGAGACGAGAGAGCGGTAACTTC
Source organism: Drosera spatulata (assembly GCA_035668315.1). Lineage (NCBI taxonomy): Eukaryota > Viridiplantae > Streptophyta > Magnoliopsida > Caryophyllales > Droseraceae > Drosera > Drosera spatulata. Next base: position 4,375 of record JAOVYX010004456.1, read on the forward strand.
ATCCATGACGAATCTACATCACCAGGTACTTACGTTTCATTCACGGACAAGTTTTCCATGGTTTGCTGTTAGCATTTTGCTTATTTTATGCTTATTCATTTCATTGAATGGTTATTTATATTCCATAATGTTCGCGTCTCATTAAATTACGAAACCTTCGTGATCATTAAATTATGAAACGTTCGCTGGTATAAAGTATGAAACATGTGTATCAATTAGCCTAGGTTCTCATTTGCTTCAGATTCTATCTAGGATACTACTCATGGAAGTGGGGATCAAGCGTTCGGATCTCGTCGAGCCTGCGGAACCAACATGGACTGGTACGACGTCCTTGTCAGAGCTGGATCAGATTGGCGTGATCACTCACTCTTCGTTCCTTTACTTTTACGAACCATCTGACGTCCGGCGTCTGCCACAGAATGATGCACTTTTCACCGCCCTGAAGAACTCATTAAGCCAGGCCTTGGTGCACTTCTACCCCTTGGCTGGCCGCCTGAGCTCGCTAGGTGGAGGCCGCCTTGAGCTCCGTTGCAATGCGATGGGAGCAGAGCTCGTCGAGGCAGAATCAAGTGGCCGGTTGGATGATTTGGGCGACTACTCTTCTTCCCGGCATCTTCTGCAGAGCCTTTTCCCTCCTGTTGACAAGAAGAAGTCGGTGGATGAGCTCCCGTTGCTTCTGGTGCAAGTAACGACCTTTGAGTGTGGCGGGATCTGCATCGGCATATCAATCTCCCATGCGGTTGCTGACGGGCAAGGCATGTTCCATTTCCTCTCCGAGTGGGCCAGGATAGCGCGGGGTGAGGCTCTTGAGACACCGCCTCATCTTGATAGGACCATCCTAACGGCGTTAGACCCCATCAATGGAACCACTTGTCTTGAGGACGAGGAGGATGGCCAGCCCCCACTAATCATTGGTCAGAAAGATGACTTGGAGGAGCGGAAGAAGAAGACCGTCGAGGCCATCTTACGGTTGTCCAAAGATCAGGTTGAGAGGCTAAAGGCCAATGCAAATGGTGATCAAGTAAGCGGTCTAGGCAGGAAAGCCTATAGTCGTTATGAAACTATCGCGGGACACATATGGAGAAGTTCATGTATGGCTCGTGGGCATGATCCCGAGCAACCCACAGGCTTAGCCATCATTGTGGACGGGCGCATGAGGGTGAAACCGCCATTGCCAGAGAAGTACTTTGGCAACTGCATTTTCAACATGTTGGCTTTTGGAACAGCAGGGGAACTCTTCTCCAACCCGCTTAGCTACACTTGCAGTAAAATAAGACAGGCGATAAATGGTGCCACCGATGAGCATATCCGTTTGACCTTCCAGTTCTTCCGCAACCAAAAGGACTTGTCTAGACACCAAGAAGTCCACGACAATTACGACAAAGCTCCGTTCACTGGGAATCCTAACCTTGGCGCTGTGAGCTGGTTGAATCTGCCAATCTACAACATGGACTTTGGATGGGGAAAAGAGACTTATATGCTTCCGGGTGCTAATGATTCTGATGGGTCTTTCGTGATCTTGCCTAGCCCCTGTGACGATGGATCAGTTCTTGTGAGTGGGTGCTTCCAAGAGGTTTATATGGACCAATTCAAGAAGTTTTTCTATGAAGGGATCATGTGAGGTTGTGTAGTTGAGAGAAAATAAGTTACGCGTTTTTGTTTAAATCTGTCGAGCATTATGATGGGATGTTTTCATCACATGTCAAGTTCGAAACTGTGTACTGACTCTTGTCAAACATTCATGTTCTTCGAAAGCGAGTTGGGGCATTCGTAGTTTGATTTCATAGTTTTTCATATGTCGGGATAGTACTATGCTTCGACATTGATCCGAAAGTGCCTTCAATATGATGATATCGTCTCTTTTTCCAGAAATCTATGCCCCTGTTCGATCCCAAGTGTTTTGTGTTCAGATTTGCTGAATTGGCTGCACAAGTAATCAAATAATCGACTATCAGGTCATTCACTTTGAGATTAAGCTTCAACGATGGATACCTAGGGCCTATTTGGGACAGCTGAAAAAAAGCACTTCTACATGGTTATAACGGAAAGTCAAAAGATGCGGTTTATTGTGATTTTTGAATAAGTTATTGTATTTGATAAAAATAAATCATTATATCATATTATATATAATATAATTATAAGAAGTTTTTTTTGTTGATCATTCACATGTCCATTTCTCATTGATTAATAGTCATCTATATATGAATTTTTCATTGATTGATTTCACAATGAATTAACTAACATCATTAAAAGATTCATTATCAAACATATGAATGATTAAAAAATTATGTGAAAATTTGAAACAATAATATTACACATTTTTTATTTGATCGAGCTCTTCTTTGATCGACTATGACATGAATAATGACATTAAAAAAATTGGGTGTTTTATATTTCATTATCTCATACCAATTAAAGTTAATTTGCATGTTCGGTAGAATTAAGTGATGTTTAACTTATAAAATATCACAGTGACACAAAGATATTAGCACATTTAACTATTCAATATATTTAGGGGATTGTTACCTTCAACACCAACAATGAGACTACCAGGAGCCTCCGGGCCAGCATCGGGCCGACAGCCCCGACTCTTCTCGTCTTGTTTCCTTAAGCTCGTTGTGGATTATCTCACCGGGAGGTAACCTAACTCCTTCCTGATTCATGAAATTGTGTGTTTTGATTGTGTTTTGGTTGGTTATGCGCGGAGGGGTTGATTGTCGTCGGGCTGGCGAAATTGTGTGATCTATGTTGTCGGGGTTATGACGAGCGGTTTATATTTGATATGGTGAGTTGTGGGGTTGATAACGAGGGGGTGGTTGTGAGGTTTGTGATGCGTTGGTTGTTTTGGTGAAACCGAAGGGTTGACGATGATTAATGTTTAGGTTGGTTGCATGGTTGACGTTCGATGTGTGAGTGATTGTTATCGGTGAGGATAAGCTAGTTGTTCTAATAGGTGTGTTGTTGTTGGTGTTGCTGTTGTTGTATGAAGCGGTTTTATGGATTGTGATTGAGGAGGTGAGCCAGGATTGCAAGTATGTGACTGATTGTGTGTAAGTTTTAAAGGGTGTGCGAGCTATAATGATACTGAGATTGATGAGAGTTTGATAAAACAGATATTAAGGTGGTGATGATGTATTGGATGAAGAAAGGTTGAAAGCGATGGATTAAATCCCAAGGAGATGATAGACATTTATTTGTCATGTTTTTGTACTAGGATTTGAGTTCGGGGTAAGGGTTGTGTGTTTTGTTTTGGTGTGCATTGTGCGTGTGTAAAGTAATTTACTATATATTATTTTTATGTGTGGAATCATGATAAGAAAGGGAAAAATGCTATTATATGACAAAGACATAAGTAAACAACACATATACAAATACGTATATGATCACGTAATTGGTATGATGGATATCGTTAATCGAACAATATATGAAGATTAATTGCTCTGACACTATTACAACACATAATATTGTCCATGTGCCCGGAAGGTTGAGTTGGCGTCATTTCCTGAATCTTTATTTGAAATTCTTGAGATGGGGATCATTGGTTGTTTGAGTTTTGTTGGCATTAATCAAATCATTGGGACTCTGAGTATTATCTTGATCAAGTCATTGGGATCGGGCAAGTACAGACTGGTAGCAAGGGAAATATTGTGGCCTAAGCCCTTCGCATGCAAGTAATGATGGTTTTGGTCATCGGGGCAATTCACTATAGGGAGACCCATACGTGTCAATCATTCAAGTGGTCTCACTAACCACATTAACGTTCAAATGAAAGGAAATAACAAACTTGCCCGGTCTGTAATTAGATCCCCATAATTTTTGACTTCGCGTCAAAGTTGTTGTTGTTGACTTCGTGTCAGAATAATTGTTGCTGGTTTTGTGCCAGAATTGATAATATCTTCAGATTTTTTCATGTCTTTCAGTTGACCTTTTGTAGTCTTTTTAGAGACTTTTCAGTTAATAAAAAGAAGAGATGCATAAGAAGATATGCACGTATAAGATATTTGATATTATTGTTTGACTAATTTGATTTAAATATATATTTATTTGCCTTTTTTTTTTTTCGAGGGTTCCTTTAGGGGCATTCCACAATTTGTCATAGTTGATGAAAAATCTCCTGAAAATACTTATCTTCTAGGTTATTGGATTTTTTGCTCACGGGTTATGGGTTTTATATGGGCCGAAATGAAGCTGCAGTGTGTTAGTGATAGGTTGTATGCATTTAGATGATTTCACCTACGTTGGAATAAATGAAATAGCTTAACATGTAATATTTGAATATTTTTAATTAAAACATGTAATATTTGGTTAATATAAAGAAACATGTAACTCAAGCATCATGCTTATCTTTTGGAACTGTAGTGATTATGTACATATAGTTTCCCTATATTTTTATACTTAAAATCCGATCGGGTTGTTTTGCCTTGCTATGATCATTGTCTATAGCGACAGTATTGTCACGTGCTACCTGAGCTGGATTTCGGGAAGTTATAAAAGACATCAATCCGAACCACTTCTAGGAACACTACAATATAATAGGTTTGTTTTCGACGACTAGTGGTCAGTCGCAAAACTGTTTGTTGGAAACAGAGCTTTTCGACGACTTTTAGTTCATCGTCGGAAATTTTCCAACCGCTGCCAAGCTCCGTTAGAAATTTAGTGATGGCTGTGAAAAGATGTCGGAATTTTTTTTTCCGACGGCAGGTGGTTGGCCGTCGATAAATTTTCGACGGATTGGGATAAGGCGTCGGTAAATTTCCGACAGATTAATATGAGCCGTTGGTAAACTTCCAACGGATAGTGTGCCGTCGGTAAATATCATTTTTGGGGTTTTTTCTGACGGCCTATCAATGCCGTCGCAAATGTTGGGTTCCAGAGATAAAACAGACCTGTTTTCACGCTATTCTGGTATGTACATACCAATCCAACAATGTACATATATAATACTAACAAAAAAACACAATTTAACACAAATATACTAATGTATAAACCCACAAATACATCCAACATACAATACAAGATTACAAAAGATCCCAAATTGTCGTAAATCCTTCCAAAGTGAGTAGTGACAACGACGCTCAAGTTTAAAAATGAAGCAGCTTCTTGCGCTTGGTTGGCATCTACTAGAGCAATGCAGCATCATCCTCTGAACCCAGCTCCGCTAAATCTCGCCCCAAATACTCCTTGAGCCTTCAAAAGGACCTCATACAGTTGTATTAAGGGTTCACAACCTGGAAACGATAAGAAAACCCAATTGCGATAAATTGGCATACACATAAATCAGTTGGGTTCCAGCAATTATAAAATCTTTTGAACCGGGTCCAGACTTCAGTATCGGGTCTAAACACTGTTTCGATCACCAGGTTTCAGTACCATGATCATTACACATTTTAGTTTCAACTTCAGGCCTAGCGTTGGTAAAGGGTTGCCGCTGGTAGTAATATCTGTACCGAGTATGAAACTAAGTGGGCAAAACAATGTTGAGGAGCTGAACATGGTTGAAGGGAGGCTGCAGGGGGTGTATCATGATTGAGTCACCAAGTGTTACTCTTGAGCACTGGACACAAGCAATCACGTTCTACCAAATGAGAACTAGTATTTGCTCCCACATCCCAGGCATTGCTTTTAACGAGACACACCATCCAAAAAAGACATCTGAGATCTACATACCGCATTCATAATTCTCGATAGAACTTTGTCCAGAAGCTGTAATGAGCTTTCCAAATTCATCCAACATGCCTGAGGTCCATGCATCAAGTCCTACACAACATGATGACAAAGCTTAATCAAACTAGATCGACATAAACAACATACTGGATTATTACTGAAGTCGCACATAGCAATTACCTTTGA
>JAOVYX010004457.1:0-10222 GCA_035668315.1 Drosera spatulata
GTAGTTCTCTCTGGCACGCTTTATCAGAATCATGTGAAGGAAGTGTTCAATGTTCTGAATTTGGTACGGCCAAAGTTCCTTAGGTTGGATGCCTCCCGCAGCATCAAGAAAAGAATCTTGAGTAGAGTGTACATCTCTGCTGAGAGGAAGCAAATGAAGAGTAAAGGGGATGGACTCTTCTACGACCTGGTGGAGGAAACATTGCAACAGGACCAGGATTACAGAAGAAAGGAGACGGTTATTAAGGACCTACGTGAGATGACGAATAAGGTGCTCCATTATTATAAAGGGGATTTCTCGGATGAGTTACCAGGGCTTGTCGATTTTGCAGTTCTGCTGAATCTAACCCCTAAACAAAAAGTTGAATTAGACAAACTGAGGAAGACTGAAAGAACCAAGTTCAAGATATGTTCTGTTGGTTCTGCGGTTTATCTGCACCCAAAGCTTAAGCAGCTCTCTGATAATGGTGAGAGGAATGGTACTGTGAGTGATGTAAGGGTTGATGAGATCCTTGGAAAAGTTGATATTAAAGATGGTGTTAAAGCCAAGTTCTTCATGAATCTATTGAGTTTGTGTGAAGCAGCTGGGGAGAAACTTCTAGTTTTCAGTCAGTATCTTTTACCTATGAGATTTCTTGAGAGGTTATGCATTCATACTAAGGGATGGAGTACCGGCAAAGAGATATTTGTTATAAATGGGGATGTGACTATGGAACAAAGGGACTGGTCTATGGACAAGTTTAACAACTCGTCTGATGCTAGAGTGCTGTTTGGATCCATCAAAGCATGTGGAGAAGGAATTTCCCTTGTAGGGGCATCCAGAATCATCATCTTAGACGTCCACTTGAACCCTTCTGTCTCCCGCCAGGCCATAGGTCGCGCATTCCGGCCCGGGCAGCTAAAGAAAGTCTACACCTACAGGCTAGTTGCCGCTGATTCTCCAGAGGAGGAGGATCATAAGACGTGCTTCAAGAAGGAGCTGATCGCAAAACGATGGTTTGAATGGAACGAGTGCTCCGGGCACCAGGGTTTTGAGTTGGAGACTCTGGATATCGAGGATTCTGGTGACTTGTTCTTGGAGAGCCCTCAGTTGGCTGAAGACGTTAAGTGTCTGCATAGAAGGTAAGTGTCTAAGGTTCCTGTTGATTTCATCCTTTCTAATACAAATGCATCTCGATCATTAGTTTGTGACTTGCCTGATTTGAGTTGCAGGTAAAAACTTCCGATCATGGAAGAAGCATTTATGAAGAAACTTCAATTGATTCTGGTATCTACCTTCTGGGTCGGCACTGTCGATGGTGGTGACTTTTTTAGTACATACTTGAACCTGGAACGCAGAGATGCTTGTATATTTAAAGGTGGCTATTGCGATGTCAGTAAGCACCTAGTAATTTTATCCTCTGGATGTTTTTCTCCGGTGCAACCTGGGTGTTGTATACGCAGGATCTGATTTATCTACGAGTTCGCTGTCCATCTTCTGGCCTTCGGCTAAAGGTTCTATGCTGTGATATATGTCTTCATCCTGTAATATATGCTGTAATCTGATTTATCTATGAGTATGGATTCATGGATTCAACATTGCTTCCACTTTGTAAAAGCTGCTCTGCATTTGCTGTAACCTTGTTTAGGAAACCCTTTCGTTGATTGTAATTAAGGATGGAAAATGAGAGTTTGTCCCTGATCTAACATCAGATGTAGAACACTTTGTATACTGCACACTGCAGAAATTGTAATGTTAGCTAACTGAAAAACTTTGTTTTCTGCGTGTTCATAAAAATTTAAGTGTTTCTACAGCAGCTGGTAACATTCAAGCTATACAATATATGCTGAACTGAAATAACTTTGCAGCTGTATTCCTCTTGCTGTAACATGGTCGAGTGCCGCCACTCCCTGATTCTTTTTTAGACCAATTAGGTTTGGCAGTGGTTGGGCAAGACGAGAACATATTGCCCAAGCCCTCTCCTCTCTGGTTGGCAAGACCATCGGTGACTTGGGTAGATTGTGTGAGGCTGTCCGTGACTTGGGTAGGCTAGTGGCTTTGGTATTTCCCTTTCCTAATCATCCTAAGAATCGGCTTCGCCTCCGCTAACCTTTCCTTTACTTGGTTTTGCCTCTATAGTTAGATCGGCGTATTCCCCAGCATCCGGTACATACCTGTTTGCATCAGCATCATTGAAGAGCTTGGTACATAGGTCCATCTTCTTTCTTTGTCTGCCCCGTAATAAAGCCAGTAAGAGAACTCATGCTACGCGGTGGTTCTTCTCCAGGTTTCGGCATTGGCAACGGTTTTCAGCATCATCACATGGTTTGGGCTTGCCTCTAGTTTAAGCTGATGCGGGAGTTCTGATTTCCTGTATATCCTCTGTTCTGTCACCAAGATGCTCTGTTGCAGATGGTGAATTTGTTTCGGTTTCTGGATCCCCCGCTTCTTGTTTGTACATTTCTTCAATCATAGGCTTCCATAGCCGAACTCGTGCATTGATGAACCAATTTGACACCTGATGGACATATTACCGCTCAGGCTTAGCCACTCCAGTTGATCGCCAACCAAATTTCAGGTAAAAGAAATCATACAAACGCAAGAAATCTGCAATATCTCCTACTAAATCTCCATCTACATGAAGACAAACCAACACCATGATGAGCACTAAATGCACCTATGATTCGACATGGGAGCTCATGTAACTTCATGCTTCTCTTTTCCCTCATGTAGAGGGATACACCATTACAGCAACAACCTACCAGTTAATACAACATTAGACAACCTCACTTTGTCTTACCTGGCTTCTCGTCAATCCCGCCTCACGAGCAAGCATGGTCTTTTCGGACTCCCTTGGATATCTGATTGATAATCAATCTATCCATTAGAGCATATCTTTAAAAATGCAGCAGCTGCAAATTCTAGCAGCTGGGGAACAGTATTTAATAAGAAAAGATTCATGGTAGTAAGGAGGCATATTCAAACTCACGGATGTAGGAAATGCTCGAAGAGCCATGCACGGAGAACTGAAACAGAGCTTTCAGGAAGCCCACGTTGCGCTCTCCATGTGTGTTGTTGCAATATCCCGAGCTGCTGAAGAGCTTTTTGCTGCCTCAACTGCTGGTCAACATATCGCAGGCGAGTGATTCCACCTCCACTGCTTGTTGATGTCTCCTGCTCTCCAAGATTTTTCTTAGCCAAACGAACCTGGCCAGTGACTGTGTCACGCAAACATCGAAAATGACATGATATTGTTTGGAAAGCTAGCATTGTGTATGGTTTAGCTGCCCCTGAACCAGCCACTGAGTCAAATGGCGACACCAGAATCTGCATCTGATGAGAATACTGCTTGTATCTTCTGCCAATCTACACCACAAAATGACTGAATAATATTTATATTTCGAAGTGTCTAACATTAAAATCATAGACATACACATAAGATGAATTTTACATTCTAAAACTATAGAAGAAGAAATTTCGAGCACAAAGCCAGAATCATTTTAGTGCCCACTGTCATCTAGGATCATTATTCTGGCTGACCAAAGGATATCAAGATTGGAAACTGTGATTGGCCCCTCATGGAGCATGATACTAATATTCTTTTCAAAAATGATAAGAGAAACAAGATGCACCTTTACCTCATCCAGCATCGCTGTAAGTCGAACTAACTTAGTCTGCAGCTCTTGCTTTTCATCGGGTGAAATATCGCTAGAACCATCACTTTGTTCTCCCCCTTCAGTGCCATCTGCATTCCCATCTATTGATCCTTCATCAATTTTCTTAGGAACCTGTTCTGTACTACGTCGTCTAATACTTTCCCTAACGTTAACCACTTCATCAAGCAGCTCTTTGACAACTTCCAAGTATTTAGAATCAGGGATAATCTTCCCCATGCTTGGCATTTCATGATGAGCAGCAGATCCATCGCTCTGTAAAAATTCATCACCATCGTTCACTGTCTCCCGAACAGCTTTTGAATGCCTCATCTCGCTACTGTGGTAGCCGTCATCATCCCCTAAAGGACCATGACCGTGACCAGGATCAAAGGAAGTCGATGGATCCGGAACTGATAATGAGCACCCAGGATTCTGATTCTGGTCTTCAACAGAAGGTATGTGCATGCTCGATGGAACTGGAACCTGTGTCCCTAAACTAAGGGACAATCCGTGTCCATGACGTACACCTGAAGAACCATCTATTGAGTAAAATGGAGTTAACCCCGTCATTCGTTCACATAAGCTTGAAGGAGCCTCATCTATAACTTTTTCTTGGGTAGCATCAACATCAATGTTAACTGGCTGAGAATTCATTTCCGAGTATTCCCCAGATGAAGTGAGAAGGTTTGTGAAATACATCGTAGAATTACAAGGAAGAAATGACGATTCTTGAAATAAACCAGGTGATTCCCTTGAATACATATTTGATACAGAATCCATAGGACTACTGGAGCTTGTTACAAAGGTAGCCATCTTCCTCTTGCGATAACTCACTTCAATCAGAGACAGCAAACAAGACATATAAAAGTCATGAGTTCATGAAGCATGAAACTGCACCAAAGAAATTCTAATATAAGGTCATATAACAGGAATTCAAGAAATCTTGCGCATTTATAAATTGAATTCTAATTAGTTGGTTCACAGGATGAATTATAAATCAGTCATATACCCGAAACCTTCAAGGAAATTCAACTCCCACAATCATATATCTCACAAATTTTCGCAACAACAATCATAAAACTAATACCAATGAATTCGAAACCTTCTCATCCATATTCAGGAAAGTACTATTTTTGCATACATTGCACCCTCCCCAATCCCTGTCAACCCATGGGATTACTTGGCTTGTTGTGTACAGTTCTTGATCAAATCCTCAATCGTGTCGTCTTCTAACTTAAACCTCACACATTGCTGAAAATTTACCAAGACCATGCTCAATGCCACGACAGCATCCTCATTGAATCCATAACCATTCAATCCATCACCATGCTTACTCGAATCACTGATAGAAATTCAATCCTCACCGACAAGAATATCGAAACAATCACAAAAAGAAGATTACCTTAGAAACCCAGAAAACTGATGCTTAGATCCAGATTCCCCATGCTTTGATCAACTACTTGCAGCTTTCTCCTACTCAAATGCAAAATCCCACATAGAATGCAGAAACTTCGCTCTTTCTTCAACAAACTGCGACAATTATCAGCGATTTCATCAAACAACCTAATCAAATGAAATCACGCATATCACCACCGACACAGTGAGGGCATATCAAACAAACCCAGATAGCTTTTGGGTACCCAGAAGAGTAAAACGAAGATAATGGGGGCAAAAAGGACAAAAGTCATTGAATCACACCCACTTTCACTATGCGGGCATCAATGGCTGTGCATCTTCTCCACCTAAATCAGAGACTCATTTGTCGGTTGTCACTCTCCTTGATGGTTTTCACCGTACACATCGTGATCTGTGATTCTTGTGTTGTGGACGTATGATAAAGACTGACAAGACAAGGAGCAGGCGGTGCCCTTTGATTGGGGGAGTTTGTTTTGTGTTTTTATGGGCATTTTCTCTGGTTGCTTTCAATGTCAGAGGACTGTGACAAATTATTGGTGTCTTTTTTATTCATCCTAGTCTTGGTTGTTCTTCCCTTTATCATTTTCAATCGCTTGAGTAATTTCATTGTAACATAGGAGTACTTACAACAAATCAACAACATTGAAGTTACATCATCTTGTTGGATATACATCCTCCTTCTACCCAAACTAATGTCGTTATCAATTTATCATTGAGGATTTCTAAACGAGGGATGATAAGGATAATTGTTTGTGTATTTTCTTTAATATCTTTTTTCTAATGGTCTAATCAAATCAGTTACCTCAAAAAAAACATAAAACCCATAAAAAAAATCAAACGGAAGAATGTTGTGAGTTTCTAAACTAAGGTTAAAAAAGAGTATCTAATAATATTTCTCTTTTAAAAATCTAATATGCATTTATTTAGAGTTCATATTAAGTGAATAGTTGAGTGTGAGTAAAGTGATAGGATCGTGATGACATGCAAAATTTCTCACAATACATGTCAAATTCTGAAGAGGAAGATCCATAGCGAGAAGTCTCACTTCGAATCACTCATAAAGTATTGGTTTGACCAACCAATAAGCCCAAGCCCTAATTTGGACAGAACTTATGAAGCCCAAGCCCAACAAGAAAAGCCCAAACCCATCCGCCATGACCCAAAGATTCCTGTGATCTGTTGCCTCGCTTCACTCGTGCGTTCATCTCTGCAAAACCACAACGCCGCCGCGGCCAGTCGCCGAATGGGAAAGAACAGTAAACTCAAGAAACGCGGCGAAGGTGAGCACTCGCCGTCGACGGTGTTCGTCTCCAACTTGCCCTACTCATTCACCAATCCTCAGCTCGAAGAAACATTCAGCGATGTCGGTCCCATTCGCCGCTGCTTCATGGTCACCAAAACAGGTGATTCATCGACCGCGTCATCTTCTCCGACTGTAGTATTAGTAAGAGTTCTGATGGTGTCTTTTTTGCAGGTTCGACGGAGCATCGCGGTATCGGTATTGTTCAATTGTGAGTGTAATCGAGTTTTCGAGTTTGTTGCGTGGTTTAGGTTTTTTTTTTTTTTTTTTGGGTGAGTGTGTGACTGATGATGTTGTTTGATTGTTGTGCTTGGTTGCTTGTGATTGATTGTTGTGCTTGGTTGCTTGTGATTTGTAGTGCGGTTGCGGAGGATGCTGCCCGTGCTATCGAGTTGAAGAACGGTTCGGATGTTGGTGGTCGTAAAATTAATGTGAAACATGCTGCATTTCGTGCTCCTTTGGAGCAGCGTCGGGCAAAAGGGAATCAAGGTTGATGTTTGTACTTGGTCTTCTGTCATAGCATGGTTTAGGGTTGCCTAATGTTTGCTTGTTTTGGCTTTGTTATTATTTTAAGTGTCAGCGGAAGAATCAAAGGATGATGATAAGGCACTAAATGAAGACAACGTTCCTGCCACTGTCTCAGCAGATGCTCCCAGTTTGGAAGATGCTGCTGTTTCTGAGACTGCTGTTACGTCGGAGAATCGACAGACTGGAAGTTCTGAAGGAAGAGGTGAACATTAACCGATAGATGATACTACAAATGTAGGCAGTGGTTTGGCTCTTTATCTTGTTCTGATTGATTTTTCTTGTTGACAGGTAAATTGAATGAACCTAAACGATCCAAGAGCAAGAGACTGCTCGTTGGTTTAAATGATGAAGGAAACACTTCAGAGAAGCAGAGGTAGTGAATGAGTTCTGGTTTATCCGCTTACCTTTAATGTTTTGTTTAATCTAGACCTTTGATTCTTGTGAGTTTTATCATTTTGAAAAACCTTTTAAGATGAAACCAGTGTTGGTTATACATCCATTCGGTATGATAAAATCTGCTTATTTTTCCTCCATTCTTTGTTCTGTGACGGTCTGGCATTATTGTTGTTGCGAGCCCTAGTTGCAGTAGCCTCCTGGTGTTATAGGTTTAAATTTCCGTGTATTTAGATGTCTGGTGAAATGCCTGATAAGTCGTGTTAGTGGCCCGCACTGGAGTACAGTGAGCATTTCAACAATATATTGTATCCATACGTTGGGTTCCACATAACACGGTGGGGGAGAAAGTGTTTGAGAAATCCGTTTGGGGAATGCATCAAGCCCTGTAATAACATAAGTATTGGTTGATCTCTTCAACCGTTTCCAGTTTGTTTTAAATGTGAGTCCTCATATATCTACGGACCCTATCAGCCTATTCATAAGTTTACGTTGTAATTTGATGAAGGGTTGCAAGAACTGTCATCCTTGGTGGAATATTGAACGATAAAATTTACGATGAGGTAATCCACCGTGCAAAGGAGATTGAAGGAGTATGTTCGGTGACTTACCCACTTCCGAAAGAAGATCTTGAGCATCATGGTAAAGATGCCTTCCTTTTTTCTTTTGTATCACATGTCTCCCTTTATAAAAACCTGGTATATTAAACTTCCCCCATTGGCATTCTGAGAATGCTAAAGTGGAGTAAAGCAGCTAAGCTCTTTCTCGTTATCATTGTACTCTTCTGCAAGTGCACTATAATCCTGTAATCTGAGTTATGTCACACTTTATATAACTATATGAGTCCCTCTGTAATGGGACTTATGCTGATGTAGGCCTGTGATTTGATTAGAATTATGACTTCTAAAAGGTGCAATGTTTCAGGACTTGCTCAGGAAGGATGCAAAGTGGAAGCGGCAGCAGTGCTGTATGCAAGCGTAAGATCTGCACGAGCTTCTGTTGCAAAATTACATGATCAAAAAATAGAGGGAGCTTTTCTTTGGGCACGTCAACTAGGTGGGGAGGTAAAATGATTCAGTATAAATGATTTGGTGCTCAGAAAGGCTGTTGTATTGCTAAAGTTGTTATGTACTCTGAGATTTTGAAGAGCCAAATAAATGACCTTGCATTCCATTCAGACCTCAAAATTTCCCAGTGGCATTTTATTGATCGAGTATTACTGTCTTTGATGGCATTCGAATTCCGAGAACGTACCAGAAACGAAATCATCACTTAACCATTAATGCTTCAGCGCACCAGAGACATCCGATGTTTTTTTCTTTTTCCTGTATTTTTTCTTTTTTTTGTTCTATTTTTCTATTTTTTTTATTTTTATTTATCGTATTTATTTTTATTTTTTGGTTGAGAAAATTGAATCTTGTGGTACTTTTCATTATTATCCAGGGCTCAAAAACTCAGAAATGGAAATTGATAGTCCGCAATCTTCCTTTCAAGGTGAATAAACGTCTGCAGAAGCTGTTGTTCATCTATTTCTGTAAACTGCAAAGTTCTTGCTGATGAACTAAATCTCTGCAGATTAAAGCAAATGATGTACGAGAAAAGTTTTCAGAGGCGGGTTTCGTCTGGGATGCCTTTGTGCCCCAGGATTCTGAGAAAAGGTATTGCTTTTATTTTATCAACAATCTGTTTCATTATGTCGATAAGCCACCTTCTTCTCTTTGAGTCGAACATCTTTTTTGCAGATTGTCTAAGGGATTTGCATTTATCAAGTTTACAAGCAAGCAGGATGCCGAAAATGTATGCTATCTGTATTTCCAAATGAAAAAAAAAATGTAGCTGTTGTTTGGGTTCAAGAGATGTGTATTTTCACTGTTTATATTGTCATGCATTATCTCAGGCTATACAGAAGTTCAATGGGCAACAGTTTGGTAATCGAACTATAGCTGTTGATTGGGCTGTACCGAAGAAACTATATACTAGTGGTGCTAACTCTGCGATGGACTTGGAGGATGGTAATTGAACGCACTACTACGTAATATTTTTTGAGTTTGGTCTACGTTTCTCTCTTATATCTCGTTCAAATTTGATGGAAGACAAACAATATTGTGGATAAATTGTTTTAATTCAAAAGTGTATATTGGATTCTGTACTCTAATGTTGTACAGAGGTGTCAAGGCATGGACAAAGGATATAACACCAGAGGATTTGACAAATTGGCAACCTTGTCTATGATGCTCAGGATAGTCGTATCTGTTGGCAGCTGACAACTTCCAGCATTTTCATAGCTGGGTTGCCTGAGCATAGTCTTGATCCGTCTCTTAATATTTTTTATATCAAGGATCAGTATCCCTGTTTGCCTCCAGTTGCAATTGCATATTTGTAGTCAAATTCCCCATCTTGAGTTTAGTCTGTCATCTAATGGTTTGTGGAACTGAAAATTTTTTTTACTGAAACAGCAAAAGTTGACTATTCTAAATTGGTTTATGATACTGATTTGCCCATCACTCTTTAGAATTTCTTGTTTGTCTGTTTGTTATGTTCAGCAGAAGCCAATACAATGCCGGTAGGAACAGTTGCCGTTCTGTTGTTCGGGTGTCACTGTCGGTGTCTCTAGCTCATTGATTCATGAGTGGGGGTAATTTCTGTTTTGGAGTCCGTCTGATATAAATGGTCAAAAGCAGTGTGAGATACTAGGGCCTCGGTCGAGCTTCGCAATTAAATTTTCTGTCCCAAAATATGAAATCGCTACATCTTGGAGTGGATCCAATCTCTACCTAGAAGGCATTGCACGCCGCAGTACCATCCACCACAAAGAAAGAACTCACCTTGGTCGCCTATTTCCATTTCCTAACGGAAATCCTGGAATCTCTATTATTATTCAGCTGTAGATAGAGGTTGTGTTAGTGATGAAAGTGCAGTATGTAGGTTGCTTTTGTTCATGTTCTTATCT
>JAOVYX010004458.1:0-10220 GCA_035668315.1 Drosera spatulata
CTTGGAATGAATGAAGTAGACAATGAATATGAAGTAGTTGTTATTGAATGGATGAAACTTTATTTATAGAGTAGCATTAATATATTTGATGGACATATATAACCCTAAATATAGCCGTTATATAGTTGTTGAAGGGGATATTTTGGTCATTTCTCTTTAAAAGAGCCGTTAGGAAGTAACTTTCACATCAAAATTCCATTCACGTGTTTTAGAAATGTCAACGTTTTTTACAAAACCGGTGACGGTTTTGTAAAAAGGTCACCGGTTTTCCCATGCCCAAAGCCCAATCAATCAGGACAGAATGGTTGATTTCTGATACCTGAGAAAACCGTCACCGGTTTTACAGAAATGTTGACGTTTTAGCAATAACCGGCAACGTTTTTGGAAAACCGTCATCGGTTTTTTCAGATTTCAGAAACCAACCTTTCTGCCCGGAATGTGTATGGGTAAACAGCCAAAACCGTTGACGGCTTTTCGAAAACCGTTAATGATTTTTACCAACGGCTCTTTTTTTAAAAAGGGCTTCCGCTTGATCGGGCCGGACGGATAAAAGCCCGGCCCGTCCGACCAACCGGAGGCCCGGACCATGGATTAGGTCGGACAGGCATCCGCCGGGGGCAAAGCCCATTGGGCCCGTCCGACCAAGGCCCACAGGCCGGGCCGGCCCGTCCGAGCTATAGTACCGGGTTTGAAAATTCCGGACCGAAATCCGACCAGACCTGCTAAATTGGCAGCACTACACGTTGGTGATCAATAAGTTATCAATGGCTTAGAATAAAAACAAAAAGGTTTTCAAGTGTTTGTTTAACATATTGCAAAGTAAATTCCAGAAGCAATGATTAGTGATTTAAAAACCATTTAGTAAGATGAGAGATCAAATCAATAATAACCATCAATACATATAATAATGTAGAAGTTATTATAGGAGATTTTTTTTTTCTTTTGAAATAACTATAGGAGATTAACATGTAATCAACTATAGATAAAAATCCATAAATTATCGAAAATTATTCTATGATACCTAAAATAGGGAAGCATTATGATGGGGGAGTCAAAACCACAACTGAACTAGCATCTCACTCCTACTATAAATGGTCCAGTCAAAACCAACCCTTATTAATATGCTACAATTTCCTGTCTACCGCGGAACCAAACCCGACACACCTGCATTACTGCATATCTCTGATCTCTTCTCCTCTTTTCTTGCACATATCTCAACACAAACTTCATTTATTCCATCTCTGTGTTTTTCCATTGGGCAAAGTGACTCTCAAAAACAGCAACTGTTGAGTGTTCTCTCTGCTGCCGACTCGAATTGAACAATGAAGCTGATTATACTGGCTACTATTGCTCTTTTCTTCATTAATCTCCCTCTACTCCTCTCTGCCTCCGGTGAGTGATTATTTCCACATTCCTGATTTCTGTTTAACTTCTTGCATTATTTCTTTTTGTGGTTCTGTTTGCGTGATTTCAACTCAGGAACTGCAGAAAATGGGTGAGGTGGGTTGTTGCTGGTTGGTGGACACATGGCTGTCCGATTTTTTTGCCCTCTATGCTTTGGTTTTGTTTCTGACCATTACCCGGAATTTCTTAGGGTAAAATTTCAGCATTTTAAAGGGTCTTGTTCTTAGTCTGTGAATGTGTAATGTTGATTTTATTTCTAGGGTTTTCTCATGTTGTAGCTATGAGTTAAAAGGGTATGAAGAAAAGAAAACAGATTAGCATACATATATGGGGAACGTTCATGTTCGGATTCTGGGTAGAATTTTCAGTCTGCCTTTTCATATGAAATATCAGTCTGATTTTTGGTTGAATTATGAGAAAACTGCATCTGCACGTTATGGGATACCTGTGCTACCAAACATCCATTTCACTCCTAAAACCAGCCGACAATAGGAGGACGGACACATAAATAAATGTATTGGGTGCAAGTTTTCCCTAATTCCAAAGTGAATTTTGCAATTATTCATACCAAACACGTTGAAGATGGACTTTGCTCTGTTTGCACTAATCATGCTCGTAAAAGGCAACCAAACGATTGTACCTTTTTAAATCCTCCTTAAGCTCTTTGATTGCATATCATACAATTCAATAATCTGTCCTAGGATGGATCTGAATCCCATAAATGATTCCCATTGATGTAAACGTATGCATCTCAGGCGGCCACATTCAGGTCGGCGTGAACTATGGTATTCTAGGCAACAACCTCCCCGAGCCATCGAAATCCGTTGAACTCATCAGAAGCTTGAAAGCACAACAAGTGAAGCTGTATAGCCCGGACCCGGACATCCTGAAAGCCCTCAATGGCACGAAGCTTAGGACGAGTATCATGGTTCCAAACCAACTTATTTCCAACATTTCTTCCAGCCAAGAACTCGCCAACGAATGGATCAGAGCCAACTTCGTCCCTTACTATCCCGACACATTGATCACGTGTGTTCTTGTTGGAAACGAAATCCTTACTCCGACTGATGACGCCGGTAAGAAGATATGGTATGATCTTGTACCGGCAATGCGGAAGATCAAATACGCACTCAAGGTGAACAATATCACCAAAGTTAAAGTGGGTACGCCTCTGGCGATGGATGTGCTGGAATCTTCATTTCCGCCCTCGAACGGTACGTTCAGGTCCGATATTGCTAGCCCTGTCGTGAGACCGTTGTTACAATTCGTGCACAAGACCAAGTCGTTCTTCTTCATCGACTGCTACCCTTACTTTGCTTGGGCAGGGAACTATCAGTCTATCGACTTGAATTACACATTATTCGTGGGTAGCATGACATACACCGATCCTGTCAGCGGCTTGACCTACACTAATCTGCTGGATCAGATGCTTGATTCCTTGGTTTTTGCCATGAAAAGGCTTGGGTTCCCAGATATCAGGATTTTTATCAGTGAAACCGGGTGGCCTAATGGCGGTGATGTCGACGAGATTGGGGCTAACGTCTACAATGCTGCAACTTATAACAGAAACTTGGTGGCGAAGTTGACTGCCAAACCAGTGAAAGGAACACCGGCTAGACCAGGTGTCATGTTGCCGACGTTTATATTCTCGTTATTCAATGAGAACCAAAAGCCTGGCCCCGGCACGGAGAGGCATTGGGGGCTATTCTACCCTAATGGTTCAGATGTTTACCCTGTCGACTTGTCTGGTAAAACTCCATTGTCAAGCTACCCGGCACTGCCTCTGCCAGACAACGATAAGCCTTACATAGGGAAGGTATGGTGCGTGGTGGTGACGGGAGCGAACGTGACAGACCTGGGACCGGCCGTAACTTATGCTTGCAATCAGGGGAATCACACATGCGATGCAATCAAACCAGGGGGAAAATGCTATGAACCAAACACAACAACCTCGCATGCGAGCTATGCCTTCAGTTCGTACTGGGCTCAGTTTAGGGCGATTGGCGGGACGTGCAACTTCAACGGATTAGCTGAGGAGACGACTAAAGATCCAAGTGAGTAAATTTCCTTCACTTTGCTGTTTTGATCTAGTTGTTTTGCTGCTTATGGTGAGTTAGCTAGAGGGATTGTTATTTCTCTATATATAACAAGTTCTGCTTTCACTCACCTAGTGAGTCGTGAATATCTTAGGCTCATGCTGTTACCTCGCGAGCTAGAATGAAAACAGTATTATTTGTTAGACTCCGTATATAAGGAGATTTTTTCTATGTGATTTCAGTGTAATTCTAACGAAATGATCATCGTGCTTTTTGTTTTCAGGTTATGGATCTTGCCGATACCCAGCAGTGACATTTACGTGAGGGCTGAAGATACAACAGATCAGTCCATTTTCGTCCCTCTTCAACAACAATTGATCTTGACATTAGGGCAACGATTCTTTGACGCCATATTTCTCGGTTTCATTGTTTAAGCTTTTGGTAATTAGGTTTAGATGGAATTGCTTTATTGTGTTAGTTTTATGAGCGTAGGAATGATCATCGGCTGCGGGATATCAGTATCATGTGTTTCCCTGATGTTAGTACACTGGAATTGCAGAAAGGGATGAATGAAGTACTTATGTAAATTTGATTAATTTTGTTTGTTCTTTGAAAGTTTGATGGTTTTCTCGTTCATCCAGCAGGCACTTTTGAATAACGGTTCATGACCAAAGTTATTGATACAAAAATCTTCTGAAAGATTGATCATTATTGTGTGTAGATGCTTGCAGTGAAAGCCATGAATTTGTATTTGTTGCATGTTTGGTTAGATTTTAGTTTGTGTTAGTAGTACTTTCTTTACTTGGATGATCAAGTAATCAAATGAAAGTGCAGGAAAAATAGATGATGCAGAGTTTATATTGGTATGCCCAACCCTTGGAGTGTCTGAAGTTTGTATCAATATCACCACCGATTGTGAAAAAAATCTATTCGAATAACATATATATCGACGATTTAAGTAATGGAGTTCGAATATTCACATTGATTAGGTAATTATAAACTCCAAGCGAAAACGTCGACGTCGTCTCACGAACGGATCTTGTTTGGTGATATGCATCAAAATATAACCCAGAAACACATACGAATTCTACATCTTAGATCCTACGGATAAATCAATGAGTAGAGAGAGCTCGATAGGTTTAAGTGAATATCTATGATTGATATATCTCATTAAACAACTCTATGGTCTATATTTATAGAGTTAAGAAGTATGCAAGACAAGATATTTTCTGGTTAGTTAACTTATTTGATAAGTTAAGATATTCTCATAATATCTAGATCATATATATTATCTGAGATAATTAAATAAGATAAATATATGACCCCAGGCCATATATCTTTATTTAATTTACATCTCTCACTAACACGCACATATCCTCTCAAACTCAAATCTCAATTCCTACGCTCAATCCTTATATTTAAAAATAAGACGTACGACCAGAATGAGAAATCCAAGTTAGAGCTAATATGACTACAATCCCCTATCGAGACGAGACATATCACATCACACAAGAAAATAGGAACTCGTCTTCACCCAGTCTATCACTGTCGCATCAAGAACTGACCCGCTATGACCCTCATGAGTCTCATACTTAAAACGCGGTCCAAATTCTTAGCTGCGAGATTGCGCTCTTTTAATAGGCATCCAACAAACAATCTCTGCATTCGATGGATGCATAACAGGAGACTTGCATCTATCCAAACACAATCTACAACTTTACTTTCCACTCCATTCTCAAAAATACCCCAATCTACCCCGTACTTATGTATGGTGGCCATAGGGAATAGAATCAAATAATCAACACGGAAAACTCCACTTCATATCGTGCGCTCTAATACAAAAGGATGGAGAAATGCCTAGATCTCACTGAAAGATGGGAACAAGGACATCCATCAATCCTCCATACGCTAAATACCGCAAGCACGCCTAGATATGAGCAAACGTTATGGTGGAGTCTCGAGTACATCATATCCCAGTGAGTGTCTCGAGTGCGTGTCTAAGATAAAATCCAACTCTATACCATACGGACCTAGGACCAATCATTCCCTGAACGATCATCCCTCGACTCCATCTCTCTAATAACCCTCCGCGGCGATTCTCATCATGGACATCGAATCCGGCTAACCAATAAGCCATACATGGGATTGGAACGAAGTACCCACACTCGATCCATCGACCTCATCTTGACCCAATCAAGGCGACCAAAAAAAAGTCTACTGATCCCAAATCATTCTAATATATTAGCGCTTGGCTAAATGGACAAATCGGTCTCAATCTTGTTCGCTGCTTATCAGCGCTAAAGGAAGGTTGCTTAGTGTGAAAGCCAACCTATTGCCTTACGACACGTCTTTATATATATTCCAAGTGAATAATAATACCAAAAAGATTCAAATGATTTATGAATCGAAAAATACACATGATTAATAAATGTTCCAATGTCAAAAAGAAAAGAATACATATCAAAAGAGTATGACTAAGGCCTATGAAGCATGTTCTGAACATGTCGTGCAAATAAAGCCCTAACAACTGGCTTAGTAAGCGGGTTCGTAATTATATCGCTAGTAGGTAAATACTCTAATACAGTCTTCTTCTTCTGCTCTACTAAATCTCTGATGAAGTGATATCTTGTCTCAATATGTTTTGCCTTGCTGTGGTACCTTTGGTTCTTAACATATTGCAAGGCTGACATGTTAGCACTATGAAATATAACCGTACGTTTGGAGCTCTCCGTGCTCAACAAAATCTCAAAGAACCTTCTCAGCCAAACAACCTCTTACGCGACTGCGCTGCAAGTAATGTACTCGGCCTCCATGGTGGATAGAGTAACGTTAGTCTGCTTCTTGCTGCTCCAAGATACAGCTCCACCATTCAATGTAAATATATAGGCTGACGTGGATTTACGCTCATCTAGGTCGGCGGTCCAATCCGCGTCAGCATATCCTCGTAGGTAAAACTCTCCTCCTTGAAAGCATAGCATATAATCGACAATGCCCCACAAATACCTCAAAATACGCTTCACAGTCTTCTAATGCTCGAAACAAATATCACTTTGAAAACGACTCACCAAACTTACCGCGGAGCATACATCAGGTCTAGTACACATCATAGCATGCATCAAACTCTCGACTACACTCGCGTAAGGAATCGAAGACATCTTATGTCTTTCTGCATCAGTCTGGGAACACTGATCATGGAGAGTGTAGCACTCTTATCACATGGCGTGTCAATGGGTTTGACTTGATCCATGTTAAAACCCTCCAAGACCTTCTCAATATAAGTCTGTTGACTCATCCCAAGAAGCCGTTTTGATCGATCATGAAC
Source organism: Drosera spatulata (assembly GCA_035668315.1). Taxonomy (NCBI): domain Eukaryota; kingdom Viridiplantae; phylum Streptophyta; class Magnoliopsida; order Caryophyllales; family Droseraceae; genus Drosera; species Drosera spatulata. Next base: position 6,763 of record JAOVYX010004458.1, read on the forward strand.
GATCTTTTTCCCAAAGATAAAATACGCCTCACTTATGTCCTTCATCTCAAGTAGAGAGGACAACAATTTTTGAGTGATGACAATGCTATCCTTATCATTTTCGACGATCAGTATGTCATCAACATAGAGCGAGAGTATGAACAAACTCTCATTGGAGCGCTTCACATAGACACAATGATCCTCTTCTACGACTATATACTTTGCCTCAAGCATAGCTCGATGGAAGCGAATATATCATTTTCTAGAAGACTGCTTGAGTCGATAAATGGAACGCCGTTAGCGACAGACCTTGTTGCGCTGGTTCACACTAACCTCGAAGCCCGAAGGCTGAGCCATATAGATCTCCTCCTCAAGTTCCCCATTAAGAAACGCAGTCTTCATATCCATCTGATATAATTCCAGATCTAGATGTGCAACTATCGTCAAAATAAGACGCACAGAGTTTATACGCACTACAGGAGAATATGTCTCATCATAATCAACACCTTCCTATTGTGTGAAACCCTTTACCACGAGACGTGCCTTGTAGTTGTCGATCGCCCCATCAGTCTTACGCTTAATCTTGAAAACCCGTTTGTTTCCAATCGCAGAGTGCCCAGCCAGAAGATCAACTAACTCCCATACCTAATTCATTTTCATTGAATCTAACTCGTCCTCCATGGCAACTTTTCACTCAGACGCATTAGACGATGCGAGAGCCTCACGAACATTTCGTAGCTCATCACAATCTACTAACTCAACAATAAAAGTTTCATCGTCAAACCTCTTAGGTGGGATAACCTTTCGCTTAGTTTTTCATAAAGAAGGATTAGAAGGTTCAATTTCCATATCTGTAGGCATTTGTAAGTTCTCACTGGAAATAGGTTCCACAGTGTTCCCACTAGGAGCAACATTGATAAGAGTGCTCCCGCTCGGAGCAGCATCTTCACTACGATAATTGACGATATTAGGAGCTAATTCCCTAACTTCATCGATCGTTCCAGTAGTAACATCTTCAATATCTAACTCATAGAGTTGAACATCCTTCTTCACGTCACCTTTGTTAGAAAATTCATCCTCGATAAATGTCACATCTTGCGTCTCAATCTCAATTAGTGTGCCATATGATTGTTAGCATAACATCACATATCCCCTGGAGTGCTCGGGATACCTGATAAATGTCCTTTTGTGTCCTCTAGGTTTCAGCTTTGAAACAACTTGAGCTAAAAGAACACGCACAAATCCTACAGACCCCAATGGTCGCATATGGTCTAGACTAGGCGTACGCCCAGTCCACCTTTCATAAGATGTATCAGGCACTGACTTGCTCGGCACAGGATTTAATATATAGGCAGCAGTCAACAACGCATCACCCAAAAGGATAAGGGGAGATCCGTTTGCGCCATCATATTTCTTACCACATCTAACAATGTACGATTCTTTCGCTCAGTAACATCATTTTTTTGTGGCGTATGAGGAGTCATTAATTGCCTAGGGATCCTTTTTTCTCACAGAGTAGTCTAAATTACTCAAACAGATATTCGAGTCCGCGATCAGTGCTAAGAACCTTCACAGTTCTACCGAGCTGATTTTCAATCTTCATTAGGTAGCGCTGAAAACATCTCAAGCCCTCTCAGACTTAGGAGAAGTCAAATAGACATGACCATATCACGAAAAGTCGTCTATACATGTGTAAAGCTCCAGAAAATTAAGCTTAAATAAATATAAAAATTATGATCAAATAATAGTTCAAAAATTAATAAACGCAACGAAATATGCGTTTTTTCTTTTGTAATAAATTAAAAGTAAGAAACGAATCTCGTTTCAAAGTTTTAAGACGTAACCTTACGCTCATAACTTTAAAACTTGTGACGAAGTTGGGATAATTCTTTATCACGAAAAAATTTGGAAAATTATATGTTAATTAATAACATGATTTTTCGAGCGTTGTGGTAAAGTTTGAGCAAAAACTGTGGAAGATGTAGGATTAACTAGTCCTACGATTAAACGAAACGGGGATGTTTTTGTTTAAAACAACTTACCAAACCCACTTTTCCTCCTTTTTTTCCCACCATTTCTCCTACCATCCTCACTCTTTTTTCTCTGATTCCATCACGCACCACACATAACTCCACCAAAACTCCACTACCTAATTCCATTTTCATGCAAATCATCTTCTTCTTAAGATTTCCTCCCTTCCCTTGCCATAATCCTTTGCAAATCAACAACCGGGGCTGTGGAGCAGTTTGAAAAGAAGGGGAAAATCAGTTTGGATAGCAAGAAAAACACGAGAGGAAGAAGGAAGGAAGCGACACAAAGTATGTTTCGTTCAAAGGAGTGGAACCGAGCTAGTCATACCAAGTCAAACCTGGCTCAAAACCATTAAAACAAGAGGGTAAGTACTGCAAATCTTATAAATTAGTCTCATACAGTTCATTTGTAGCTAATAACAAAAGAAACGGTAAGGAAAATAAGTCACGGATGTTGAAATGCGTTTATGAGCTAAAAGACGAGTTATGCTCGTGAGACCCGGAAACCTATGATTTTATGTATCAAACAAGCATAAAACTGAACAAACATGACAAGAACTAAATAAATGTTATGTGTATGAAGTTTTAGATCATTTGGGATTGAATTGATTGGGTAAAACTAGTGTTGTCAAATGGGTGTCCGGCCCATCCGTCCGGCCCGGCCCGTCCGAAATTTGTCCGGACTCGGCCCTGCCCATTAGGCCTCGGACGGGCTTTTCGAAGCCCGGCCCATGGACAAGGGCCGGATCGAACATTGTTTTAGGCCAGTCAAAGTCCGGCCCGGCTCGATCCGGCCGTGGTCCGGACTTGATCCGGCCCGGGGAACGGACGGGCCGACGGAGGGCTTTAGCCCGGCCCAGGAAAAGGAAAAAAAAGAGGAAGATATAGCAAAACCGTTGACGTTTTTCAGAAAACGTTGACGTTTTTCATGTGTTAATTTGGTTTTTTGCCCAGTGTTAATGTACTCTGTACTCAGAGATGTGGAAAAACCGTTGACGATTTTACTAAAACCGGTGACGGTTTTTGAAACCGTTGACGTTTATCAGAAAAACGTTAACGGTTTTTGTGAAAATGAAAAGCCTGCTCTCAGTTTTTTTTTTTTTTTGGGTTCAAAAACCGTTGACGGTTTTAAGAAACCGGTCACGGTTTTATGATTTGTAGGCAAAAAACAGAACGTGCTTCATAGAGTTTCAAGCCCTTCCACATGCCTTAACCATATACATTGATACTTGACATAACCCTGAAACCAAAATCATGAAAAAGGCTTACACATCGAATCAAATACGTCAAAATATCCAAACAATGATACAACTTGACAAATATCCAAACAAAGAACATTACAACAAAACAACTTGAAGTTGAAGGTCCAAATTAAAAGTTAGATAGAAGTCCAAACTAAAAGTTACAATCATCACAATCAAGGATCCTCGCTCATGACATCCCATGGCA
>JAOVYX010004459.1:0-10218 GCA_035668315.1 Drosera spatulata
AATACAATTTAGACAATACAAAGGGAATAAAAACAAAGTTTAGAACGATAAAATGATGTGTGATTTCATCCACATCATAATGCTTCCTTTTTCGTTCTTATAAGTAGACCCTATATGAAATATTGTCTTGCTATGGACTTCTGTCTGCAGCGGCAGTGACGTCACGTGCTTATAAATTATAAAAATGTCATGGAATTACAAAATGGTATCAGAGCTTAGGATCTACAAGAACCTAGAGTAAGCATAAGTTAGAAACGTATGAACGGAAGTATTGTAAGTTACAACTATTCAGTACACTGATTGAGTAAGTGCTTCGTTGTGATGTTGCAGAATGGATTATGATGTCGAATTGGAGGTGGAGGATATGCTAGAAATGACACCTCACTATCACACTAGGACCCGCCTGTGTGAGCACATCGATTGGATCCGTCACCACTCCCCGCCAAAGGCTGTCGAGCTGAACGAATGTTTTAAGCACCCAGTCTTTCAGGCCAAGATTTTATTGAAATCCCTTCCTCAAGAAGAGTTCAAATTTTTTTCAAGAAAAGTACCTTAAGAATGGCAAATGGCGAACGAGAATGGCAAATGACGAACGAGAAGTACCTTAAGAATGGCAAATGGCGAGAGGGCTTTGATGAAATACTGAATGAGATTTACGACGACGTGGTGATAAATGGCGAAACTGAGCGATATCATTTTTAAGCGGGATTCCCGACGACTCAATTATAATAAGTCCGAAAGGATAAGGCTGGGGGACATTAGAGGATAAGATTCCGGTATTGTAAACGCGTGGGATACCAGACACTGTGATTGGGTCACTCCTGTCTATACTTCAATTATTGTACCCTACTTTCATGTAATGTGTGACAAACTGGACAGCAATATATTGTTTTCGTATGGAATTGTATTTGTGTGACTATCGCATCCGGTCTTATAAATATCTGCCAAACTCTATTATCATTTCTTTCACCACAACTAAAGGAAACTTTCTTTTGAATTTACAGCTATTACAGGTTGCCATGAATCCTTACTACTATCATGACTCCTCCTCTGATGCTCCTGCCCTGCAAGGCCGAGACTACAGACACCAGGGGACCGGGAGTTCACGGGGTCAGCAAGCTAGGAACCCACCAACCGACCGAGTTACGGAGTTCTTGGTGGACGAACTCCTTCGGGCCAGGAACCGAGGGCCTCCGCCAGCAAAGGATAGGGACAGGATCTGGCGAAACATCAGTGCACAGAACCCTCTACTCTTCACTGGGGAAGGAGACCCCACCTTCCTGGAGGAATGGATACGAGAGTTCGAAAAACTGTTCGCTACAGTACAATGTCCAGATGATTGGAGAGTGGACTATGCTGTGTACTACCTCATGGGAGAGGCGGACGCTTGGTGGCACACGGTGCAGGACCGTGCTCGGACCCCAGGATTCAATCGGGAATGGTTCACGCAACTACTTCGGGATAGGTACTACCCGGAGCAACATAGAGACCGAAAGGAAGAAGAACTCATTTCCCTGAGACAGGGAGATAGGACAGTAGTAGAGTACGTTTTGGAATTCACCAAACTAGTACGGTACGCCCCATCCTTTTACCACACCGAGAAGAAGAAGAAGAATCATTTTATACGGGGCCACAACCAGAGGCTTAAGACGGTGTTTGCTGCTATGAGGTTCGACACTTTTCAAGATCTTTATGAAGCAGTGCTCAATCAGGAGCGAAATTTCAATGAGGCGGACGAAGAGATGAGTACTCAGCAAGGTAACCGAGGTGGGAAGCGGTCCAGTCAATCATCCTACTCAGACTCGGGGTCGGGGGATAGCCCGACATTTCAGATGCCCTTCCAAGGCAACCCCCTATCCTACGACGGCTCACCGAAGAGATTTCGAGGTCAGGCCAGTCAGTACCGCGAGTCGCCACTGAGTCATGGGGGTAGTCAGCGTACAGTATCTGGGCCTCGTGGACGCTCCAACGATCTATGTCACGGGTCTGGTCTACCTGGACACTTCGCTTGAGATTGTTGTATGACTACCTTCACTTGCTTCAACTGTGGAGAGGCGGGGCATAGGAGTAGCAACTGTCCCAAGAAGATGACGACCACTCCAACCCGCTCCAAGAGACCTTTATCCGAATCCCGTGGAGGTCCCCCTAGCAAGCATTCAGCAGGATCCACCAACAGGCCAGAGTGGTGCAGCCATGACGGAAAACTTACGACTACTCTCTCGTAAGGTCTATGTCTTGTTTGATTCCGATGCGACACACTCATTCGTGTCTATGTCCTTCACGGATAGACACGACATGGCAATCACCCCCTTACACAAGGTAATCCACATTGAATCGCCTAACGGTGACGCTATATCGTGCACTAATCTCCTTGCCCAGGCCCCTATAGAGATCGGGGGTGAGGAGCTTCCTATTGACTTCATAGTATTCCACCTGCATCACTTTGATGTGGTCTTAGGGATGGACTGACTCGAGAAACATAAAGCAATCATTGACTGTGAAAAGAACTTAGTACATTTGAAAAGTCCTAAGGGTGGGAAAAAAAATTTCCACGGAGAGGACTCAGCACCTGAACTTCGGTTAGTGTCAATGACCGCCCAGAAACTGTTGCGGAAAGGGTGCCGAGGGTACTTATGTAGCCTCGAAACCCCTTCCGAGACAGATAGAGACATAACAGCAATACATGTAGTCAACGAGTACACAGACGTATTCCAGACGAAATTCCAGGGATGCCGCCAAGACGGGAGATTGATTTCGACATCATTCTGGTGCCAGACGCGGCCCCTGTGTCAAAGGCACCCTACAGAATGGTCCGAGTGGAACTAAAGGCATTGAACAAGCAATTGGAGGAGCTACTTCAGAAAGGGTATATACGACCTAGCGTGTCACCATGGGGAGCACCAGTACTGTTCGTCAAGAAGAAGGACGGGAGCATGAGGCTATGTGTCGATTATCGTGAACTAAATAAGATCACGATTAGGAATCGATACCCACTGCCCCGCATCGACGACCTGTTTGACCAGGTGCAGGGAGCGAAAGTCTACTCCAAGATCGATCTTCGTTCTGGATATCATCAACTATGTATTCGACCCGCCGATGTGGCTAAAACGGCGTTCCGAACACGGTATGGGCATTATGAATTTTTAGTGATGCCGTTCGGACTCACTAATGCCCCTTCAGTGTTCATGGACCTGATGAATCGCATTGTCAAACCCTATCTTCACCAATTCGTGGTGGTCTTCATTGACGATGTTCTGATCTATTCGAACACCATGTCAGATCACGGACTCCATCTTCGATTGGTCCTATAGACCTTACGGACCCACCAGCTGTACGCTAAGTTCAAAAAGTGTGAGTTCTGGATGAGTGAAGTGGCATTTCTCGGGCACGTGGTGTCAGGGAGGGGCATCACGGTTGACCCAAAGAAGGTAGAAGCAGTCGCGGATTGGGCCAGGCCGACCAACCCCACCGAAATTAGAAGTTTTAAGGACTTTTCCAAGATCACGATGCCGCTGACCAATCTGACACGCAAATCCTCAAAGTTCATTTTGACAGAACGATGCGAGGTCGCATTCCAGGAACTGAAGAGATGTCTCACCACCGCACCGATCCTTGGATTACCAGCGGACGAGGAGGGATTCTGCATCTACAGCGACGCTTCTATACAAGGTTTGGGGTGTGTGCTAATGCAACATGGCAAGGTGATTGCATATGCATCAAGACAGCTCAAGCATTATGAAGTGAACTACCCGACACACGATCTGGAATTGGCCGCTATAGTCTTCGCCCTCAAGGTTTAGCGACACTACTTATACGGCGTCACGTGCCAAGTCTTCACCGATCATAAGAGCCTCAAATACATATTCACGCAGAGGGAACTGAACATGCGACAACGAAGGTGGCATGAATTATTGAAGGACTACGACTTGGATATCTAGTACCACCCTGGCAAGGCCAACGTGGGGGCGGATGCACTGAGCAAGAAGGTTCAAAGGGCGGAAGGTAGTATGCAAATGTTAAGGATCACTGAAGCTGAAGTGATTGACGACTTCAACAAGTTGGGAATAGAGATTAGAATGGCATCGTTGGAAGGAATAGTGGCGAACATACAAATTCAACCGACTCTACAAGAGAAGATTATACGAGCACAATGGACGGACGAGTCAATGTAGAGGATCATGAACGAGATCGGTCAAGGAAAAGCACCGGAGTTCATGGTACAAGAAGATGGGTCAATACGATTCCAAGGATGCCTTTGCGTACCCGATGAACCAAACTTGAAGCGGAGGATCATGGAAGAGGCGCATCTGACACCTTATTCGGCCCACCCGGGCAACAATAAGATGTATCAAGACCTGAAGAAGAATTTTTTGTGGGGAAATATGAAGAGGAAAATCGCAGAATTTATAGCCAGATGCATCACATGTCAACAAGTTAAGATCGAACGTCAGCGACCAGGGGGACTAGTGCAATCCTTAGAAATCCCTACGTGGAAGTGAGAATCAATTTCTATGAACTTCATTACTAGGCTTCCAACGACGACCGGGAGGAAGGACTCGATTTGGATAATCGTAGATCAATTGACCAAGTCATCCCATTTTCTACCCATCAAGAAAACGTGGAATGTGAGACGACTGGTAGAATTATATGTGCACGGAATACCGAGTTCCATTATATCAGCTAGGGATGCTAGATTTCAATCACGTTTTTGAAAAGGCCTACAGGAAGCATACGTAACCTGACTAAATTTCAGCACGGCATTTCACCCCGCCACCGATGGCCAAACAGAGAGGACCATACAGACGCTCGAAGATATGCTACGGTCATGTGCCCTCGACTTCACGAGGTCTTGGGATGCCTACCTACCACTAGTAGAGTTCACCTACAATAACAGCTTTCATTCCAGCATTGGCATGGCACCCTTCGAAGCTCTTTAAGGTAGAAAATGTCAATCCTCTATATACTGGGACGGTATAGAGCATGTAATGACTTTAGGGCCGGACATGGTACAACAAATGGTGGATGTTGTCGAACAGATCAGATCCCGGATGAAAGCAGCACAAGATCGACAAAAGAGCTACGTCGATACCCGACGAACACCGTTAGAGTTCGAGACTGAAGATCATGTGTTTTTGAAGGTTTCTCCCACCAAAGGGGTGATGCGATTCGGAAGGAAGGGGAAGTTGAGCCCCCGCTACATCGGGCCATACGAAGTACTGGAGCGAATCGAAACGGTCGCCTACCAACTGGCCTTACCAGCAGACCTATCAGAAATACACAATGTATTTCACGTATCTCAACTCAGGAAATACTTGGCCGATCGAAGCCATGTAATCCAGCACGTACCAGCGGAGTTAGATGGAAACCTGTCATACGAAGAACGACTGCAAGAGATAATAGACTATCTCGAGAAGATCCTGAAGAATCGAACAATATCCTTTGTCAAGGTTCGGTGGGCGAACACCGAGGCATCAGAGGCCACTTAGGAACGTGAACAGGAGATGCGTGAACACTACCCTGAACTCTTTCAAGGTAATTAGTTAATTTCTAAAAGTTGGCAGTTTAGACAATTTAGTTTCGAGGACGAAACTTTTTAAAAGTTAGTAGTAATGTAATAACCTAAAATGTCATCACGTTATTTTTTTTATCATTAATAATTAATATTAAGTCGAAGGTAGATAAAAACGTACAGTCACATGTTAGTGGTAAAAATTTAATTCTCAAAACTACATTTTAAATAGAAATAAGAACTCGTTATAAAATTATGAGAATTTTGATATATTTAGTTCGACGACCAGTTAAAATAATTACACCAAATATAAACCTAAAGGATAACGCAATCCCAAACTATCCTAAATTGACCAACCATGAGACGACACGTCGGGCTCCTTATTCTTCTCCTTATCCTCTCCCTCTCCCTCCCCGATTTCCCTCTCCTCTCCCACTCAATCTCCTCTCCTTCCTCCCTCCCCTCTTCCTTCTCCTTCCTCCACCACCAGCCCCCACACCATCCGTCGCCGCACCCACAGCTGCCGCCACAACCTCCCCCGTCGCCCACAGCCGCAGCCCAGCTCACCACCGCCTCCTCCACCACCACCAGCCATCGCAGTCGGCCCCGCCACCAAGCCGCCACAAGCCCAGTCTCGTCGCCCAGTTACCAGGATGCCGCCACCGCCAGAAAGCAGCCAGCCAGCATCCCGACTCCGCCCAGCAGCCGTCATCGTCACCGCGCCACCAACAACTGACACCGCCGTCAGCAGCCTTGCCGCCCCAGCCACCAGTCGCCACAGCCACCGCCTACAGCCGTCGCCAGCCACTCCGCCATCACAGCTGCTTCGTTTCCTCTCTCGCGTGAGGTAACCCAATCCCCTCCGAACACCCTTGGTCGTGATCTGAGACTGTTTGTGATACTTTGATGTTTGATGTATGTGGAATGGATTGATGATGTGAATAGCCGGAGTTTGGGACTGTGCTGAGACAATGATCCGCAGGTTGCGGTGAGTTTGGGAGATGAGGATGATGTATGGGGTGACTGTTTGGTTTGACAATCCCTATTAGCATAACGATTAAACGATAATATGATACCAATTGAATTTAAATTTAACTTATAAATATAATAATGAATCATCGATGAATACACGAACATAAATTATTGGATAAGCTTAAATGAGACGCTAACTAGAATGGAGAAACAAATGAATAAAAAGGGGATGAACAAAGTAATACGTTCTAACAATTTCGGTAATTGTGAAATAAATAAATCATACGAGTTATCGCTTGAGAATCTACTAAATGATAAGATGATAAATCACTTGTGTGAAGATGGTATCGGGACAAAGGAGAGGTTCGTTTCCCCTTATACGGATCTAGTATCATCGTCGAGGCACTGGGCACTGGTTTGTAGGGACTCAAAGGTTGCGCAGGGACATGGGCTCACCCTGGCGACTTAAATGCTGGACCATGCTTGCTGGGCAAATGTTTGCAAGGATCCGAGGTTGTGGCAGGACTTAGCCCCCCGGCGACACGGGTGCTGGACAGTTCTTCTAAGCCTACAAAACACCTATTTTCAGCTTTCGCATCGATGTGCTCTCAACCTAAGCCTATAAATACTTGTCCTATAGTTCTTCTAAACATAATACAGAAGAGAGAGAGCTCAGGAACGACGGAGGCGATCAAGGGAGGCGAGACGCAAAGAGGAGAATCCTTGGAGGGAATTTCAAGGAGTTTTGATTCGTGAACGCATAGCTTAGCTTTGGACATTAGTTTGGAACGCATTGAGGGCTGTAAAACCTTCGTTCTCAGTAACTTTGACTCTGCAGAATGTTTGTTTACATTGTCATGATTCATTCTATGCTTTGTTTGATGCTTATGTGTGAGTAGTTCATTAGTAGGGATGTGTTGATGAGTTTTGATGACCTTAGATCATGAGATGTTGAGTGTATGATTAAAACCAGAGATGTTTAATGATGAAAATGTTGCATGAAACCTATTAGAATTATCATATAACTTAAGTTTATTATATTGATCACGTAATATACATTGTTTAAAGCTAAAAATCGTGCTAAGTGGTTTTAATGAGTAGCTAATTGATATAATATGATGTAACCTAATTGTCATATATATTCAATGGTTTCATATGAAGCTCACCCACGAATACATGTCATCCTTGCGCAAGGCTATGCTAATCTTCTTTGCTTCGTTCTAGCTTATCATGATTAGTTTAAGATAATTGCTATGATTGTTATGAATGTTAATTTAATGTTATGATTCAACTCTTTTGATTAAATTATGTTTGAGCTATTTGAAATGATTTAGATCTCTTGAGTTAGTTTAACTATCCGAGGTAATTGAAAGTCAGAAGCTAAGGAACGTAGTGAGTTAAGCCAAAATTCATTACAACCATTCCATGTTAACCATTACATCTAAAACTCAAAAACATCTATGATTGATTTAAGTGACTCAAAGTGATTCAACTATCGTCCCTACATTTCTCCCAACTTAAGTAAATCACTCTACATTTTAGCTTTATTTTATCTTCTTTAGATTAGTTAGTTTAGTTTTAGTTGATTCCTTTTTAAACAGTTTAAGCACCCCCCCCCCCTGATTTTATATTTAATCTTATCCCTTTTCTTAGGATAGAAATTATTTTTAGTTGTGTTTAGATCGACATTCGTCATTCGTCATTCCCTGTGGGATCGACCCATACTTCCATATCAACATTAACATTTTTAGCAGGATAAAAATAAATTTGCACGTTTTGCGACGAATGTGAAAGCAGTCATATTTACAACGCTGACCGATTTCGCATCACATTTCTCCAGATCTCTTTTAGGTTAGACTAAATCCATTTTATTCTTGTGACGAAGACCGGACCGTGGTGTATTTCATTGGATCTTGACTTTGGATCTCGTTTATTATTGATTGGATCATCATTCAAGTATCATTTTCTTTTTTTGTTCTATCTTTGTTTTGATGATAATGTCTTCGATTATGATCATGTATGCTTCAATCAATCCTATCATGAGTGAGTAGTCGCATTATAGGGATAGACTAACGTAATTGGAACGAATGAGATCATTTGATAATTAGATCCTTTTTTTTTTTTTCCAAGATTTGTTAATGATTGAATGCAGCATGAAATCTGATCTTAATTATATGCTATGAAATTATCTAGAATGATCAACTAATCAAGTCATGACCAAGCTAGTAACAATGCATTATAGTTATACAAGGTATCAAATAATATATCATGGATTGAGCGTTTCATCATGAACAATTATGATCGATTGCATGTGAATGGAATAGTTATGTGTTTTGTTATTTTATTCATGTTTGGTATGCTCTCATGATTTTATCCAATCTATTTATGTTTAATATATATGTGCGTTGCGGTATATTCGAGTGATTAGATTAGGTCATTTATACGTGTGTTACGATAATTGGCAATCGAGTGAACGTGATTTAGAAGACCTTTAGATCACAATCACAGATCATTCATATTAATAAATCAATATAATTTTTATCCATGATTGATCACCGAAGTGAAAACGAAGTTAATTAATTCACGAAGTTAATTAATTCCCGATAATTTAGTTAAATAGAAAAACGCCTTAATCTATCTTCAAGCATAGTTAATTTTAATTAACTTAGTTGTTAATTAAATTCACACAGAATCCCCTCAATCTTAATTCTCAGACAATCAATAGAAACTATCTGCCCATAACACCTTGTCATGATTATAATGCCCCTATCATGATCATAACCATGCCATCGTAATAATAACAACTCTTGACAATTATCTCTCCGTGGATTCGATCTTTATTCTCACTACTGCATTTTTCTTATATATCTTTAGGTGTGAACATACATAAAACCAATTTGACGTGCTTGCGACAGCGAGTATCAAGTTTTGATGCCGTTGCCAGGGACGATAACGTTGTGTCAAGAGTAATAGTAGTCAATATAGTTTTGTACTATTTTCTGAAATTATTTTTAAATTCTATTTTCTGCTTTTGAAAGCCTTATCTTTTTGAAACTGCAATAAATTGAGTAGTGGTCAGATCATAAGTGAACTCGAATCCAGATAATTTGAACATTCTACTCCTCTCTCTAATACAACACCATCCTCTGCTCTTTCAAATATCAATATAGTGTAACTTTCTGCCAATTGAATTTGCTGATCTAGAAACGGCTAACAACATTGGAAATAATGCTCAAAACAACACTCCAAATAATGTTGCAAACAATGTACCAAACAATAATGCAAATTGAACTCTACACAGCTTTCAACTCCAGAATAGAGGATAAACCTTTGCATTGTTCTCCCAGAAATGAATGTACCCCTTCAGGTTGAATTCTGATCTATTGAATAAATTATCAGTTTTCAAAGTCTTCCTCATGAAGACCCGTATAGGCATGTGACGGAGCTACATGTCACATACAAACCCACTAGATCAGAAGGTGTAACTATGAAACAATGAAATTTTATGCGTTGCTTTTCAGTCTGTAAGGTTACATGAAAGACTGATGGTATGAATTACCTTGGGCTGAAATGCAACAAACATTTTTAGAAAAATATTTCTCAGCTTCCTGATAGTAGGCATGACCATGGTTCCATTTGGAACCGAAACCGAACCGGAACCGAACCGTCGATTCCGGAACCGAAACCGGTCGGAATCGGAACCGTTTTGAAACCGGAATCGAACCGTGCTACAAGGT
>JAOVYX010004460.1:0-38155 GCA_035668315.1 Drosera spatulata
GCAACGGAATCGATTCCATTCCTCGTATGAGATTTTCTGAAGACAACTCATCGAAACAATCTCGTCTCTGCATACTGCTAAAGACTTCGACCTGTTTGTGCTCTTCAAGCTCGTGATCTCCATACACATCACTGAATACACCGTGATGTCCTTGATCCTCGTTACTAACCTTTGCATCAGCCATACTACACCGCTGCAAAATAGAACCACTGACAGTGTTTTCGCCATCAAACAGGAATTCCCCACGTTCTTTCCCTAGGAAATCATCATAAACCATCTTCTCACCTCCCATTTCTTCCTTATTTGCATCATCATTATCATCATCACCACCATCATCACAATTACTATCATCAACAATATCTTCCATTTTCACGGCATTGGCATCATCAATCTCAGTGTCAGCACGGTCGATATCTTCCTGCTTATCAGCATCGCCAGCATCCTTAACATTGTTAATGTCACTCCCTTTTTCCAAATCATGGACAACATCACTGTTCTTCGGGTCAACACTACCCATTTGCCCAAGCATCAGCTCAGTGACTTGCTCGTGAGATTCAGGCATTGCCGAAATCTCCTCACACTCTCCCATCTTCACATCACCGGAATTGTCCTCATCGGCCACCGGAGGACTCGACTTCAGCAGCTCCTCCTTTTGCGTCTTAATCAACAGCTGAAAGTGCGAAGCATAATAGCAATTCACCAAATGCTGCCCCTGCGCCAACTCCTTCTCCATCATGAACCATATCACCCCGGCCCAATCCACCTTCTCCAGGCTCCCTTCCTTGATCAACCTCATCCAATTCAAAACCTCATCCGGCAACACCCACGTATCCTCGTGCAACAACATCCAATTGGACACGAACTCATCCAAGAACACCAGAAACTCCTCCGGCCACTTCTCAACCCCCAAATCTCCCGTCTTCTTCACGGGCAAACACAGCGCCCGTGCCAACGCAGCCCTGTTAACAAGAATCTTGCACTCATTCACATACCCACCTCTTGTCACATTACTATAACTAACAATCAACTGCGCAACAAGATCACCCCTCACATCCTTATCAAACTCCACATGAGCGAAATCCCACAACCCGACCCGCTTCAACAACTCCTCAAACCTCCCAAAATCAAGAATCTTCTCGGGCACAAACACAATCGGATTCAAACTCTTCACCAAAGCACTCAATTTCTTCTCATTCGATGCAAGCTTGGCTCGACTCCTACCCTTGAAAGAACCCTTCTTGCGCTTCTGGGCACGTCGAAACGGTGCCGCTGGTCTCTTCCCAGCAATCGTCGTCGTCGCAGTCTCAGCAATTGGTTCCAATTCCATGTCCTCTGGTTCTTCATCGTCGTCTATCGCTTGTGGTTCGGGCTGATCCTCCGTCAATCCGCGATTTTGATCATCTGGGTCGGGTTGAATTGGGTTTTTGGGATCTGGGTCGGGTTCGGTTTGGGAATCTAGGGTTAGGGTTTGTGAAATTGGTTTTGGGTCGGGGATGAAATTAGGGTTTTGGGGGGATTTGGGGGGTGAGTGTTGGGGTTTTGGTGAGTGAGGCGGTGATGGATTTGGCATGGTGGTGATGTGAGATGAAAGAGGAGATGAGTGATGTGATTGTGGAGAATTCAACGAAGGGGAAAATTGCAGGGATTTGAAAGGGACGATGATTCGTGGTTGCGAGGTGTGACGATTGGTTCGTCTTACAAAGACGTTTGCTGAACCTGAAAAACAAAGAGGTGCTTATCATATGAATATTGATCTGCGTGAGCGTGATTTGGAGTATCTGATCTTGTAAGTTTCGGTGGTAACCTTGTAATCATTAAATTAAGTTTCATAAGTTGTCTTGTGCGTCTACAAGGACATGTTCCCTGAGAACATGTTCTGGGTTACAAGTTTTGTACAAAATGATTAAATTAAACTATTTTTTTCGTTTCATATTAATCGCAACGTTATTTTATTTAATCTGTTTTAAAAAAATTATAATCTTTATTTAGTAACGTTTCGACATAAAAAAAATATCAAATCAATATCATTTATAATAGTACATCCAATATCTTCTTTTGTATTTACAAGTGTTAGAATAAACTCCACTATCACAAAAAACTTATTCTTTTTTTTATTAAAATCCATACAAATTCAACACTTACATAAATTCTCGTATCGGATCAAAACGTTTTAATAAATATGAGATAGAGAGAATATCTAATGCATGATTGTTTTACAACTTCAGTCAAACTTCTCTTCACTATCGGAAGTAGTAGCAGTTTTGTTACTATCCCGTCCCGCACAAAATACAACCCTTTGATCAACAGATTTGTAGAGAGAAATTTTAACTGACACAACATAACGATCAAATATTATTTTATTAAAATTTTATCGTAAAATATTAATCATAACATAGATTGTACGGAATATAACTTAATACGATATTGATTGCACAACGATCTAAAACATAAAATTTTAATATTTAAAATACATATTGAATAATGATTTTTTAAAACAGTTGACAGTACTAGTACATGTGTTTAAATGTGCTACAAATAAAACAGAACCGATTAAACAATATGGCCTTATAAGAGCACTTGTATTGGATTATGTAAAATAGGTAAATATATAGTGTGTGTAACGAAAAGGAAAAATTAGCTAAAAATTGAATCTCTAGTAGAATCTCCCCTTATTATCTATTATGTATAATTATGAACAGTGAATCAACAAAGTTAGAGATACACTGTAGCATTTATAATTAATATTTTTTTTTTAAGTTGCATCTTTTTCCTCTTTTCCCGCTGGTGGCTTGGCTGGTGTCTCGAAGACGTCCCGTTGATTGATCGACAATCGAAATCGAGAGAGAGTGGTGGTTCGAGTGGTGGTCGAGCAGGATTTGTGAAAAATCAAGAAAACCGAGGACGATGATGTGGAGAAGCTTAGTGATGTTGTGGTGTGAGAAGGAAACAGTTGCGAAGGTTCGTTGGCTAACGTGGGGTGGGCTGTGGTTGCTGTGGGAGGCTAAGGGACGAGCTCGTGGAGGACGACAACGACTCCGACAATAACGTGGTGGTTGTTCAAGACGACGTCGTTGGTTGTGTGTTTGGTGGGGGTTTGGATGTCTTATGCGATAAAAAGTGAAGGGAAAAGTGAAAGTGAAAATGAACATATGAAAAATATATAATATTATTAATATAAATATATAGAGATTTTGATATAATATATGATAAATAAAATTTTTATAAAGTGTAAAAAAATGAATTTCAATATATAAAATAAAGAATCCGTTCGTAGGATATACCAATGCAAGTACTCAAATATCCTCCTTGTCACTACCACTACAAAACGGACGGCTAGTTGTTTCCAAGGTGCCAAAATGCTTGATGGTTTCCATCCCCTTCAAACCCCTACAAAGCCTCCCCAAAACCCTCTTCATCTCCCCTCACACTCCATCGTTCTCATATCTCCCCAAACCTCAACTCCATACACATTCACCCAATCAATCCCCTCAATGCTTCGAATCCCGCCTCCGCCACCACCTCGAAACTGTCACCGCCACTCGCACCCTCGACTCCGTCAAGTGCCTCCACGCACTCACCATCCAATTAGGTACTTGCACAAGGCAGCCGATATTCTATTTCAATAACGTGATAACAATGTATGTGGGATTCGGGGAGTTGGGTGATGCACCGAAGGTGTTCGACGAAATGCGTAAGAGGAATGTGGTCTCGTATAATGCGTTGATCGCGGGGTATTGTTGGGAAGGGAGGGTGGGGTTGGCGTCGGATGTGTGGAGTGAGATGCGGGGTTATGGGGTTTGGCCGACTCATGCGACGTTCGGGAGCTTGTTGGCATGTGATGGGGTTGTGGTGGTAGAGGGGAGGCGTTGCACGGGGTGTTGGCGAAGAGTGGGTTGTTTTGGAGTGAGGCGGTAGCTGGGACGGCGTTGATGGGAATGTATGGGAGGGTTGCTTGTGTGGAGGAGGCAAGACGGGTTTTTGATGAGTTGCCAGAGAAGAGTTTGATCACGTGGAACTCGACGATGTCTTTGTTGGGTATTCATGGGTTTACGGATGAATGCTTGTTCCTCTTTAGTGAGCTTAGGAGGCTGTATTGTGGTTTATCTGGGACTACCATTGTGAGTTTGATGTCTACTATCGTGGGGGAGGAAGAGTTAGGACTAGGTGAACAGATTCACGGGTTAGCGATGAAAAATGGTTGTGAAATCTCAGTGTCAAATGTGCTGTTAAATATGTATGTGAAGTGTTCTGATGTCGCATTGGCTGAGAAAGTACTTGAGGAGATGCCGTTGCAGGACATGGTGTCATATAATACAATCATTGGGGCATATTCAAGGGATGGCGATTCACCTAGGGCTTTCGAATTGCTACATAGCCTATCTGATCTTGGAGTTCTGCCTAACAAGACAACATATGTTGGACTAATCAATTGTTGCGTGAGCTTACGGATTCCTCAATATGGAGAATATATTCATGCCAAAGCAATAAGAAATGCATACCAGCATAATGATTTCGTTGGCAGTGCCCTGGTCGATTTCTATGGTAAGTGTGAGATGATAAGCGCTGCACATCACTGTTTCGTTGAAACACACGGCAAAAATGTTACATCATGGAATGCTCTCATCGTCTCTTATGCAACCAAATGCTTTGACACATCTATTGCTTTGATGTGTGATATGTGTCGATCAGGTCTCCGGCCTTGTGAATTCACATTCTCTAGCCTGATGAAAACATCAGTGGTTTTTCATTTGCAGATGCTTCATGGTCTTGCAATAACAATGGGTTATCACGATCATGAGTATGTTTTTAGCTCCTTTGTGAACTCATATGCCAAGAATGGATTGACCTGTGATGCTTTACGTGTTGCTGCATTTTCTGTGATGCCACTTCAAGTAGTTTCCTCGAACATTTTGGCTGCAATTTATAGCAGAACTGGTCAGTACGAAAAATCACTAGAGATCCTTTCCATGTTGGATGAACCTGATGAAGTTTCGTGGAATGTGTTGTTACCGGCTTGTTCTCATAAAGGTTATCATGATGAGGTGTTCGAAGTTTTTAGGTTCATGCTGATGGCTAAAGTTCCTCATGACAATCACACGGTCGTGAGCATGCTGAGTTCTTGCACTAAACTCAGCAGCCTCCCTCTGGTAGTTCTATTCACAGTCTTCTGAACAAAACATGCTTCCAGCGCTGCAACACATTTGTTTGCAACATTCTGATAGACATGTATGCAAAGTGCAGAACTGTTGCTAGTTCAGTGAAAATTTTTGATGGAACTTCAGAGAAGAACCTTAGCACATGTACTACTTTGATTTCTGCGCTTGGACATCACGGTTCTGCACGTGAGGCCTTGGAGAGGTTCCGAGAGATGGAACTTCTCGGGATTAAACCAGATAGTGTGACATTCATAGCACTCTTGTCGGCATGCAGACATGATGGTTTAGTTAAAGAAGGGATGGGGCTGTTCTCGTGGATGGAAAATGTCTATGGGATTAGGCGTGAGATGGATCACTATCACTGTGCTGTTGACTTGCTAGCTAGACATGGGCATCCGAATGAGGCAGAGGAAGTCATTGCTAAAATGCCTTTTTGTCCAAATGCCATGATATGGCGTTCTTTCCTTGGCGGTCAGAGGGGGCATGGAACCAGTGAGGCATTATCAGTGAACGGATCATAAGCCATGTTATTACCATCTAATGAAATGGGCCTAGTGGCCGCAATTCATCCCAGGTTGACAATATTGATAGATTTATCTGAGACAAAAGCTATTGTTTCGGATAATAGGGGCATTGTCAACTCGACTAGTTTTTGCTACCGGGCCGTCGTGGAGCACTTTGATGGATGACTATGGAAGGAAGAACATGTCCGTTCTGCTGTGGTAAATATTAGCCCTTTTAAGTTCGTGAAGGGGTCAAATGAGGTGGAAAAAAATCACAAGGACACATGACGGTGGAGAAAAGTATTTGAAGTAGCAGAAGTGGTGCAACTTTAGAGGGGAAGATAAATGAAATAAGGTAGTTTGATGTCATATCAAGACCAAACGATTGGAACAGCCGAATGATCTTGATTATATTCTTGTTATGGTCGTCAGTGGAATGTTCTTATGCTTTAGAACTGTTCTAACAGTCCCATTGAGATCTTCTGTGTGTAGGAAAGTACAGAAACAGCTCATCGCAGAAACCATGGAAGAGTCTCATTTTCGCTTATGCTGATTGATAGGAAAAAGAGCCTTGGTAGGTAAGAAGCACTGAAGCAAGGGATTAGGATACATCAGATCTTCTTCATGTGTATCACGTTATACAGGCATGATTTCTGCACTTGGATGACTTTGTTCTGCTCTTGGACATCATGGTTCTGCACTTCAGGCGTGGGAGAGATTCGGAGAAATGAGTTTTTTTTTTTTTTTTCTGGGGTTAAGCTGGATATTGTGACATTCATAGCACTTTGTCGGGATGCAGACATGCCGGATTAGTTAAGAAATGGAACTTTCTCGCTTATGGAAAATGTATACAGGGTCGGGCATGAGATGGATCATTATCATTCTGCAATCGACTTGCTGGCTAGATATGGGAATCTGAATGAAGCAGAGGAAGTCATTGCGAAAATGCCTTTTCGTCCAAGTGCCATGATATGGACCATATGGTGTTCTTCCCTTGGCAGCCGGAGGGGATATCGCCCGCATTTCATCCCAAGATGTTGACAATGTTGACAGATTTTACATGACACAAAAGCTGTTGTCACAGATAAGAGGAGCACTATCAGCTTGTATATTTTTTTATATTGGATCATGGTGGAGCACTTGGATGGATGACTATTGAAGAAAGATATGTACATGTGGCTGGGGTAAGTATGGGCGGTAAAATTTCACAAAAAGGTGAAATGAGGTAATATACAGGACCTTTATGTTCAGAAATTCAACTGCCTTTATATTATTATATATGCTTGCATTTTAGATTTTTTGTTGAGAAATTCAACTTGCTGCCAATTTGAGCTTCACACTTTGCTGTTGGTTAAACCTGGACTTCTTTTGCTTCAAAACTAATTTGTCGAAATAGCTGTGATATAATTACATGCCGTTTCTTGGAGAAAAAAAAAACCATTATTCAACTTAGATACAGCTTTGGACTACAAAGTGACGTCACATGCTGAAAATAAGTGTAGGAAGTGAAAGCTCTGAGGTGTATGTGTCGGCTATCGGCATGCTTAAAAAGACAAGGATCTATTATCAGAAAAACTGGTGTGACTCTGATAGAAGAAAATAGGAGGTAGTCAGTCTTTGTCTTAAGGACGCTTGTTACTGTGGAAAGGATACCTGGAATAATGAAGGTGTGGTGCAACTTTGGAAAGGAAGATGAATATGAAGAGGTAGTAGGATGGCATATCAGGACCGAAAGTCACTAAACGACCAAAAATACCTAACAGACATGATTATGTGCCTGTTATGGTTTCTGTTTAATGCCCATATGCTTTAGGACTGATTCGACTGTCCTTTCGAGACTACATGAATG
The DNA here is from genome assembly GCA_035668315.1 of Drosera spatulata. NCBI lineage: Eukaryota > Viridiplantae > Streptophyta > Magnoliopsida > Caryophyllales > Droseraceae > Drosera > Drosera spatulata. Next base: position 7,509 of record JAOVYX010004460.1, read on the forward strand.
GCTCAGGAATAAATGTAAGAGTTTCAAACTTGCTTACTATGATTAATAGGAAGGGTGGCATATCAGGACCGAAAGTCACCAAACGACCAAAAATACCTAACAGACATGATTATGTGCCTGTTATGGTTTCTGTTTAATGCCCATATGCTTTAGGACTGATTCGACTGTCCTTTCGAGACTACATGAATGGCTCAGGAATAAATGTAAGAGTTTCAAACTTGCTTACTATGATTAATAGGAAGGGTGCGGCGAGCTATATCGACTAGTTCTTCTTGCACCATTGACCGATACTTTGTGTATATGTGAATTGTTCCGAGCTTTACGTAGAAATTTAGAATAAATTGTTAATCTACAAACACAAGACATATAAGCTTAAGAATCAATTTTTGCAGTTATCATTTTCGCTGAGAGGACAAGGAGCCTAGTTTGATAAGAAGGAAGGCATTGCAAATACTGAATGCACCAGCTCGATATTTATCTCGATTGTTCGATGCGGTGTCAATATTCTAAGATGAAAGATGCTTTCCACTTGGTACATTACTTCTCCTTCTCCACTGTGTTGAGGCACTATAGACCTTGAAGGACTAGATTATGTTTATCATTGCGAAACCATGTCACCGAGGTGCCATAAATAGTAGTTGGGTATCTATAAGTAGAATCAGAGAAACGCACTCTCTTAGTGGCGATTTGAACCAATCATATGTCGACATTTAGCGCATAGAGTCGAGGAGATAAATGGTTATTCATTAAAAATTTCCTCTCAATAGGATAATGGGTTAATTGGTTCACACACTGAGATTTCATATATAAATAGGAGCTCCTGGAGGGGTTCTTCACTGTACTCGACTGCTCTTGTTCTTTTTTGCAGGGAGCTAGTGTCTTGGCTTAATGGCTCGGCAATCCATAGCAAGAATTTTGATGCTGCTCCTCTTGTCCATCCTCATCGTGTCGACTACTCTGGAGGCACTAGTAATGCCAGGTAACAATAACTTGAACCATGTTCAGAAGATCCAGCCAGGTGATAAGTATCAGAGCGACAGCGAGATTCTTTGGAAAAAACTCGGCTTCCATTTGGAGTATTATCAGCGCAGGAGGACACAGCAATCTGTTGCTGACAGAGTTTCGCCTGGAGGTCCTGACCCTCAGCATCACTTTTAAGCTTGTCTGTGATTCCTTTCCGGAACTGATATCTCTTTCAAGCTCTTGTTTGGCGTCTTGCATCTCTGTTCCTCTGCTCCTGGAACTTCAATAAGTAGATGAATGTTGTCAAGAAGTTCGTGTCTGGTGTTGTGAAAATTTAAGCTAGATACGAGCTTCTGTATGTGAAATAGTGTGACGAAGATAAGCTGAGCCAGCATTGATAGGTGTTTTTCGTCAACCCTGTTGTATGTCACAGACGTGTCAATCTAGTTTTTTCTTCTGGCTGTCGTGTAATTTCGATTCAGAAACTCGTCTCCTATGTTATGTAGTGACTGGATGTCCTATGTAATGTGAAATAGTAAAATTCTACCTTATGTTTTTGCTTTTACCTATAATAATGGTTATGTTCTTTTGGAATCTGGGCATGTTGTGCATGGATAAGAACCTGTGAGCAGTTGGCGATTGCTTATTATCTTTTGCGACGAACTAGCTCGTATTTGATGCATGTATCTTTTCCTTCTCTTTGTCAGACGTGAATCTTGTAATTGTATTTTCTTCGGAATCATTCATGATGTCTTGAAGTTGTATTGCCCTTAGTTTTGGTTGGGTAACGAATTTGCTTGTTAATGGTCTTTTCGAATAAGATTCGGTTACTGTTGTACTTCCCCTTCATTATAGAACGAAGAAAGACATGAAATTCAAAACATCTATCCTAACCTTGTGACGAAATTATATAGAAACAAGCTTGTAAGGAGGCTCTCTCACCTATTACAATGAGTAAACTTTAATGTGGATTTTAGCATGTGTATGTCGAGGCCAATTTACATAATAAAATAACCAAAGTTCAGGCTTATCCGTGATAGAACACCCGATGTTCTTACAATTGTCAGTAAAGCTCATAAGTCGAATCCTTTGAAATAGTTGTTAACCTTAACATAAGTTATATAGATCACCCGACTAGATCAACTATATGTAACGGCCAACTATCAGGAGAATCTAATGTATAACGTCATACTCCACTCAAGTATATTCCTAGTACATATAAGCCACGTGGCAAACTTGGAGTCGTCCCATGTATGTGGAGTAACCATTTAACCTTAACCCAAAGCGGTACGTATGTACAATATAAAATCATATATTCACATGGCTGCGACATCTTTTTCATGTAATGCGTCCAATGACAATTAGAATAATCTTCTGATTAGTACCAAAGCAACATTATAAACGCGAGAAGTGATTAATTAACTCGATAAGTGATTAGAAAGAATGATAAGCGACTTAAAACGAGGTTAAACAATCTTACAGATAAACATCTGATAACCCTACAAACCCATGTGAGCTGACAAACCAAGCACTTAATTGGACATGATCAAGTACTAAAGATAATTAGCGCCGAAACTGATTAATTAGGGAAGCTGAAGTAGTGTGGTTTTTCAAGAGACATGTGCTGCAGTGCTCGTGTTGCAACTAATTGTTTATCACCGACCAAAATTAACAATTCTCTATCATAGATTTTTATTGCGCGGAGGACATGATGCAGGAAATCTCGAGCTTGAATCTTACATTAGCATTCTATGCAGGAGATTATTCATTTCAATGCGGATATTTTTGGGATGTTGTGTCTAGTCATTCATAGATATAACGTTTCATGAGAGAGATTTACATTTTGAAAAGAAAAAAAAAATGTGTGTGTGGTTTTATATCTATAGTTATCTGATTCAAACAACAAGATCTATGCAATATCACCTTCAGGTTCTAATTTAAAATCAATTTGCAATGAATTGGGATATCAGAATCTTAAATACACTTGTTGTGAGTTACTCCTCTCTTTTTGTATGAGATGTGTATAGGAACAGTTGCATCAATTGAGTTCTAATATTATAATATTAAATATTTAGATATTAATTCAAAATCAATTGATAATAATAAATTTGTCCGGGATCTAACATACTTATATGATATGAACTCTTAGTTCCGAGGTGGGTTTTGTATTCTCAACTGCATGTGTATGTACACATGATTTACTGTAAAAATGGACCTGCAGCTTACAGTACATGGGTTAATGGGAGACAAAGCACTCTTCCATGTTATCTAACGTTTAGTTTATATTTACCATGATTTGGAATTTGCCTACTGAAATTTCATTAGTTAAACAAGGTGTTAACCCTTTGGCTTTATTTGGGGAAGGTGTTACCCTGTTTCCCTTTTTGTAGAAAAACTATGTAATTGTATCATTTCCATTGAAGCTCTAACCTAATCAACTAAGTACTCTTTAGTTTGTCCCTGTCTAAATTTCACCTAACCTGAAAACAACAGATGATTGTCTTTTTACATGACAACCTTTCTTTTCAGCCCTTAAATTTCCCTAAGGAGTGTTTATCTGATTTTAGATTTATAAATATATGAATTGTGAGTTTTACCGAACAGATATACAAAGGATCTTGAAACAAGATGCATACAAGGAAGAGTTTCTAATCTCTCCTTGACGATTCTTGTGTTGTTGATAGTGTATTTTGGATTCGGTTTATAGAGTATCGCCTCTATGTGTTATCATCTCTTGAAAATATGCTATAACTAGTTTATTTACCCTTGCAGTATGATAGAAAAAGTAACTTGTTAAACTGACACAATAATGATAGGGTCCTATTAGATATGAATTATTATTTTTGCTAAAGATTTTGGAAGTGAAATAGTATTCTTTTTGTTTATTTTCATTAATTGTTAAAATTAATATTTAATATTAATTATAGATTCGATAGATATTTGAGTTAAATCTTTTCCTCTTAAAAATTACTGTAAAATCCCCTACGTTACATGTTTTATAAAATAATTTTCATTTAATACAGTCCGGTAAAATATTTCATATTCAACCATAATACAAACCGGTTCGCGACTTCGACTTCACCATCTTCGTTCCCTCCAATCGCCGTCGCAGCACCGCCACCCTGTTCCCGACTAAGCCCCGCCTGAAACCCACCACCACAACATCATCACCCACCTCATCCTCACCCAACTTGTCACCGTCGGTGTTTCCCCCAGCCAAGAAGACGAAGACGACGATGATGGTGATGCTGAGGAGCTCTGACAAGAAACTCTTCGAAGTCGACGTTACAGTGACGAAATAATCCCTCACGATCAAGCCCTTGATCGAGGAAATAAAAGAAGAAGATGGACGCGTGGTCCAAGATGGCGTGATATCATTGCAGAACGTGAACGCGTCAACGCTGAAGAAGGTGATCGTGTATTGCGAGAAGAGTGTCGAGATGAAGGAAAGGGATGGTGGGGAGGTTGGGACGAAGATATGGAGTTTTGGGTTGATGGATGATTATAGGGATGATGTGTTTGACCTTATGATGGTTAGTGGTTTGAGTTCGATTCTTTTTGGTTTGATTCGGTTTTTGATGATTTGAAAACGTGTTTGACTAGACGTGATAAGTTGCTTGTATCTTAACAGACATTCTGTTTAAAAATAGAAGAGACGTCCTGTTTAAAAAATGAACAGACATCCTGTTTGTATTTGAACAAACGCTATGTTTCAAAAGAAACCCTGTTTGAACAGGCTGCACTCACATATACCCTATTTCACAAGGTGATGAGGATGGTGACAATGGAGGAGGCTCCTCACATGGTGTGGCAAAGCTGGTGACGGAGGGGGAGAATAAACTGAAACTGGAGACGGAAAAAGGACAGGAACCGGAGACGATGGAGCTGGAGAATGAAACGACACTGGAGGGGATGGAGGCGATGAAGACGATAATGGAGATGATGAAGGTGAGGGTGATAGCAATGGGGAATAATGGTGATAAGGATTTGGAGGAGGAGGCGAAGGATTTGGAGAGGGCTCTTCGAATGGAGGTTGTGATGGTGGGGGTGGCGGAGAGTAAATGGGAGATGGTGGTGAGGAAATGGGCGGAGGTGGTGGAGGAGAAGGTGATGGTGACAGAGGGGAGTAATGATAAGTGATATATAGGTGGAGGAGGCAAATAATTGTTAAAACTTAAAATTGTACGTAATAGGAATTATTTTTCTTTGTTGTATGTGTCGGGAAATATTTTGGGTTCTTTATATTTTTTTGAAAACTTTTCCTAAAATCTAAACAAAATATATATATCGACTCACTAATATATTTTATTTAATTATTCTCTTAATTTGACTATATATTGTATTTGTTTTCTAATTCATTAGTATTTTATCACAACCTTTATACGAAAAATGGAATTATTAAGATTACAAAATCTCAGTTGAAGACAGGGACAATTCAATTTGCTTAGTATATAATATAGACATGGGTCAACATAATGATCAGATAATTGCATATGCAAGGGTAAGTAGCAACTCTAGTATGCTCAGCCTTATGCAACTCTTGGCTTATCCATCACATCTAAAATTCTCTTAACGCTTGACCAAAATCTTTAAAATTTTCAACTGTTAGCCAAAATCTTTAAATTTTCAACTCTTAGCCAAAATCTTTCTTGTTAGAATCAGGATGCAACTATGCTTATGTGAAGACTCCACGATTTCTTTCAATCCATAGCTCTCATTAGAGCCGCTAAATCTCTCAGTTTTCACCTCGTCTTTTAGGTTCGCTGTCTCCAAATTCTCACAAGCAAGCCATTGATCTTAGCTTTGGTTCAATTACAATCCCTTACAGGACTTCCTATGTGTATAAGCACTTAAGAGTATAGGTGATCCCTTGATTCTACATTTCCATTACATAGAAAAGAAATGTCATCTACTATCAATCCCAGTTTATATAGTTTATCCTTCGTTCTGATCTTCTAAAGAATCACTAATTGACACATAAAACGATCTTTACGAAGAACATCTTGACTCCATAGCGCTCTCCAATTTAAGAAAGAGTATCTGGTTCTTGCAGTGTTGATCGTGTATTTAGACTCTGGTTTACATAACTATTATTTGGATCAATATCAAGATCAGATAATTACATACGCAAGAAGGGTAATTAAGTAGAAACTGTAGTTTGCTCCAACTTATACAACTCTTGGCCTATTCAATACCTGGGAATGGGATTAGTTTTATGTACAACTGAAAATTTTCAACATCCTCCAAAACATCAGGATGCAAGACTTTTTTCTTCCAAGTCCAACCTCATATATGTATCGGAGCTGCTAAAACTCTTCGTCTTCACCTCGCCTTTAGAGTTTCGCCTGTACATGTTCTCACAAACCATGTAAGCCATTGATGCCACTCAAAGCACTCGTGTCATCCCAGCTTCAGTTCAGCTATAATCCTTGATGGAAAAATAGCACATAATCCATGAATTTTTGACCTTTTGTATATAATCTCTTCAATTTTAAAAATATATATATGTTCCTTTCGAGGGTGTTTTTTGTTAAAAAAATATATGCTTTTGGGGGGTATATGTAAAAAATCAAGGTCTTTTTTTCAAATTTAAAGGATTAAATGATTATTTTTATAATTAATGAGATAAAATACAACCGGATAACAATTAAGAAAGTTAAATATTATTTTCTCATCCTTAATTCTCAGGTGATCCCTTGATTCTACATCTCCAGTACATAGAGAGCAAGTGCATCTATTATGACTCCCAGTTCGCACATCTTATCCCTCGTTTTGGTATTCTCATAAATCACTAACCAGCATATCAAACGGACGCTTGGGAAAGATGTCTAGGCTCCGTAGCAAACTCCGCCAGCCACCACTCTGTTGATTTGTTTTTACTCAAGGCCCGATAGACTGTCTGCGTAAAAATAACACCTTCTATTGATCCCAACTTGTAAACCTTCTATTGATCGTTTTGCCTCGATCATCTAGATTAGCAAAAACAACCGAAAGTCCAAAAATATCATGAATAGATATAAATTCTTTCAAAAACTATTATGATTATATAACTATAATCAGATAATTACTCCTTATATGATATCAACTCAAGATACATCTATAAATAGAATAAAAATCTTTTGACCACATGGTAACTAATTGCACTTTCGGCCACCATATAACAAATTTTCCATCAAATCCACAAATTCATATGACATATAAATCCGCGTTGTCCCATTCCCCATATGACTTGTTCATTCACCAAATCATTCTCATTTTGCGTTCTACACTTGCATTCAACCCCCGAAACTTCGCTGAAAAACCCCGCCGCCCGCCGCCGCAAAAACCACTAGAAAAACCTCCAATTCGCGGCACCAGAAATCGAAACAATCCTCACAAAACCCTAACTCTCCGCCGCCGTCGCCGCCATGTGTTGTGACGACGTGGAGTGCCGGCCGCTAGGGTTCCTCCTCGGGCTCCCCTTCGCTTTCTTGTCTCTTATCATCTCCGTCGTCGGCGTCATCATCTGGATCGTCGGGTATATCTCTTGATTCTCGATTCTCTCGATCTGATTAAACGTATAGATAACAATTCAGATAATCTTGTCAATGGCACCGCCTCATTTTTGTTATAATAAGAGACACCGTTGTTGGCTGTTGTCGGATGCCTGAACACATGATTGGGGAAAAATTGTTTATTACTGAGTGAATGTTTCTTGATAAAGTGGAAACTCTGATTGATTTGTGAATTTGGGGATTTTACGGGTTTCTATTAAGAGTTGTTTATTATTGAGTTAATTGTTCTTGATTAAGTAAAAGGTTGACTGATTTGTGAATTTGGGGATTTTTACAGGTTGCTGTTATCGTGTATTTGTCCCTGCTGTCTCTGCGTGACGGTGATGGTGGAGATCGCGCTGGAGTTGATCAAGGCGCCGATACATGTCATGAGCTGGTGCACTCATCAGATCCCTTGCTGATCGTCGTTCTTCTTCGTGTCAGGTTTTCGATTACGGTGTAAATTGATTCGAGTTGGTTCGATGTGATTACTGCTTGTTATAGGATTCTGAATATTATTTGGAATAATCAGTTTTTTTTCAATCGATCGATCCATTTGGTTCTCCCACTTTCGTCATTCTTGATCTTTTCTGGTTTTGTTTTCTACCTTGCGAGAAAGGTAGGCTAAACTGATTATAAGATGATTAAACGAGTTTTAATACCCAGAGTTACTAATGTCGGGTAATTTATCGAATTCAAAGGCGACGATGCAAATGAACACCACACGAGATTGAATTTCTATGATATATATAAAGAGAGGAGCAACAAAAATTTTTATTCTTTTGCGACGTACTTTCCACCAGAGAGAGAGAGGGAAAGATCCTATCATATACTTAACGGGATTATGTGGATACGTGGATACGTTATTTTCTTATCCTTTCTTCAGATAAAGATTCTGTGATTATATTGTTGGATGGTTTACCGTGTTCATTGTAAATGGACATCGTGCATCACATGTATGCCAGCAAGACTCACCTACTTCCCTGGTATCGGTCAAGCTCCGGTTGTATAATAAGGTCTGGCCTTACCTTCTTATCTGTATTTGTTGTTTTTTTGCTTTGTTGATCAACAAGCTCAAAAACATAGTTGGAAATTCATTGCATCCATGCTGGCTTAGCTCATATGTGAACTCGTATACAAGCATACTTCAACCGTCATACTCAACCCCAGAGTCTGTTCAGTACATTATGATTTCTAAACGATCAAGAAGGTGGTGGGATGTTCGAATTCGTAAAAAATCTTCATCTATGTTATCAGCAAAAGAAAACAGGAGTAACAGTATAATTATCAGTATCATGAACTTGTCTGCAAGACTTTGGATTTTCCGCTACCCTTGATGGCGCCAAGGCTATGTCTTCTCGGCCTTTGTCAAGGCTGCATTGTCAAGGAAATATATGTATATGCTGTCTTCTGGTACCTTAATAAAATCCATCCACAAAGGGCGTAAAGTCCTCAGACCTTATTCTGCTGCTAGTAAACTGGTGCATTCCAGAATATACTGTAAATGAATATCAGATTTCTGACAGTTGATTGCCATTTGCCAGTCTAGGAGAATTACTATTACTGACTAATCGAATTGAAGGACACATGCACCACCACTTAAATAGCATCCCTTGCATCCAGCCAAGAGCTTGTTCATCTCATTTTCAAACAGTCCGTTCGATTCCATCGAAAACAGAAGGATTTTGAGAAGCTTGAGCGACCGATAACTCGTTCGACGCCTATATCATCATGTCCGCGTAACTCATGCGTTTCATAATCCTATACTCCGTATACCACAAGTATTCCAACTTATCTATTGACCTGTTGTCCCAAGTATTCCATGGATGAAGATTAGTGAACTATCTAAGCTTCGTGTCAAAAACGATCTAATTTAACTACAATTTTTTTTTTTTGATAAAGCAAATTTAACTACATTTAATCATTGAAACAAAGATATCCCTTAGTCCCACTAAAAATGAACATTTTAAAAAATCATTATTTTATGTATATTTTGATAATTATTATAAAAATAATAATTGATCATCTCATAACAACAGTATATCAATGATCAATTTATATTAATGTGATTTACATCACAGTTATTGTATCACAACAAATTTGTGTGAAACAAGATTTGAATGTCCCGTGATGCTAATTCAAGTTGTCTCGAGGACCCCAAATCAAACCCTTACATTCTTCAATAAATGGGAGTAACAAGTTCTCCAGATAAACCTCCCTTATACTAACGCCAAATCACCATTTTGACCCTACTGGTTTCCCCCGAGCTCCCAAACAATCGGTCATTTTATCTCTCACACGAACCTCACTGCCCACCAAAATCAAGGGTTTATCCATGGCTGCCGCCGCCGCCTTCTCCGCTACCAAATTCGCCGCCGTCGCCGCCCCGTCAGCACCATCTTCCAATCGCAGCTTCAATCCAGGGTTCCTCAGCTGCTCCTCGCCGTGGAAATCCCTCAAGCTCGGCGCGGATCTCCGTGTCCGCGCGGTGTCGTCTTCATCGGTGATCAAGGGACGAGAGACTCTGGATTTCGAGACGTCGGTGTTTGTCAAGGAAAAGATCACACTCTCTGGCCGCGACGAGGTTGACTGATTCATTCGATTGATTGATTGATTTGATTGATTGAATTGGAAGTGTTGTGTTTAGTCGTTGAATTGATTGTGATCATGGATTGTTGTTGTTGTTTGGGCAGTATATCGTGAGGGGAGGGAGGAACTTGTTTCCGTTGTTGCCGGAGGCGTTCAAGGGGATCAAGCAGATCGGCGTCATCGGTTGGGGTTCTCAGGTGAATACGTCCATCTTCGTTTGTGCGATTGTTTTTTCTTCGATGTGTGAAAGCCTAAGCTTGGGATACAAAAGCTTGGGATTAAGTTTTGGTTAACCTTTTGCTCAAAGTTGTGAATTATCAATAAAATGTCCTCTCACTACACAAAAATCGCAAGGATGCTTTTAGTTTGTTTTCAAACATCTGTCCCCATGAGTCCAGCCTAAATATTCTAATTAGCCGTGAGATTTTTTGCTTTTTACCTCTCGTTGTAAGAGATGACTGATATTGATAAAAATTAAAAATCAATCTTTTAGAATCAAACGTGTATTTCATAATTCCTACTTGTGTTTGCTGCTTGTCACGCATTGATGGCTGTATGCTTTCAAATGTGGAAAAGACTTTTTCGCTTTCGGGTATCCACTTGGCACTGATTGTTAACTGTTGGCATTTGGTGCTGCAGGGACCCGCTCAAGCTCAGAACCTTAGGGACTCCTTAGCCGATGCGAAATCGGACATTGTTGTCAAGGTTCTTCATTTCCCTCCTTGCCCCTTCCTTTTGATTAATTTTTTGATCTTACAATCTTCTAAATCACAACAAGTCTATTTTCTGTTCAGAGTTTGAGTTTCAGCACTTGTTTCCACTAACGGTTATACGCTGTACCTCACAGATCGGTCTTCGTAAGGGTTCTCGTTCTTTTACCGAGGCTCGTGCTGCCGGTTTCAGCGAGGAGAATGGTAATCTGGGTGACATATGGGAAACTGTTGCAGGCAGTGACCTTGTGTTGCTTCTTATATCTGATTCAGCTCAGGTTTGGCTTTTTGCTTTTGATGGCTTTACTTTCTTGCCTCTTGTGTATGTCATTAGTGTAATGTTCGATCCGCGTATTCGCTGGATTGTGAAGTCCTCTCTTCTTTATTCAGGCTGATAACTATGAGAAGATCTTCTCGAACATGAAGCCGAACAGCATCCTTGGCTTGTCCCACGGTTTCCTCCTTGGTCACCTGCAATCACTCGGCCTGGACTTTCCCAAAAACATTAGTGTGATTGCCGTCTGTCCAAAAGGGATGGGCCCATCGGTGAGGAGATTATATGTCCAGGGTAAAGAGATAAATGGTGCAGGGATCAATTCTAGCTTTGCTGTCCACCAGGTATGCTCCTCTCTTCATCATGGACATGAATCTGGGGATTAAATCTGTTTGGGATCTCACTCACCTTCTGACCATATTTCCTAATGTAATATAATTGTTTCATCTAGGATGTTGATGGTAGAGCAACTGACGTGGCACTTGGATGGAGTGTTGCTCTCGGTTCTCCTTTCATGTTCGCCACAACTTTGGAGGAAGAATACAAGAGTGATATCTTTGGGGAGCGAGGTTGGTTCTAGGCTTCTAGCTTCTTCTTTTTATGGCAGACCTGTAGATACTGGGTTCTCAAACCTGTAGATACTAGCAACATCGAAGAAATATTTTTCGTGGAGAAAGCTCTACATCATTTTTTGTAACCGGTGACCACTGCACCGTATATGCTTGAGTACTAGATTCTACATAGCCGAGAGCTCCTGATAACTAGGGTTGATGAGCAAAAGGAGCCTTGTGACATTGTTGTGTTTGATGCAGGCATTTTACTGGGTGCTGTTCATGGAATTGTGGAGTCCTTGTTCATGAGGTACACAGAGAAGGGTATGCATGAAGATTTGGCTTACAAGAATACTGTCGAGAGCATTACAGGAATAATTTCCAAAACCATTTCTACCAAGGTAAAATTCTCTTATTTTAAGCCTTTTTTTCCCCTTGTAAACGTATGATCTGATATGATGGTGCATTTGTTGCATCAGGGAATGCTCGCTGTATATAATGCGTTGTCAGAGGAGGGCAAGAAAGAATTTCAGGCTGCATACAGTGCTTCATTCTACCCTTGCATGGACATTTTGTATGAGTGCTATGAAGATGTAGCGAGTGGAAGTGAGATTAGAAGTGTTGTGTTGGCTGGTCGTCGTTTCTATGTATGAAAAATATGTTCTTCCTTCTCATTCGCCTAAGCTTTTTTTCAAGGAACTCCATATTTTCTGTCTACCGTATTCACATGCTCGCTCTTGCTTTGCAGGAAAAGGAGGGTCTCCCAGCATTTCCAATGGGCAATATAGATCAGACTCGAATGTGGAAGGTGGGCGAAAAGGTTAGAGCGACCAGGCCAGTGGGTGACTTGGGTCCGCTTCACCCTTTTACTGCTGGGGTGTACATCGCTTGCATGATGGCCCAGGTAAGGATTTGTTCATGTAAATATGATGGTATTCAAACCCTAAAGCTTTTTGTGTCACCATCAACTTCTTTATACTATTGCAGATAGAGATATTGAGGAAGAAAGGGCACTCTTACTCTGAGATCATCAACGAGAGTGTGATCGAGTCAGTGGATTCCCTGAACCCCTTCATGCACGCTCGAGGGGTTTCATTCATGGTCGACAACTGCTCAACAACCGCAAGGCTTGGATCAAGAAAATGGGCTCCGAGGTTCGACTACATCCTCACCCAACAAGCACTGGTAGCAGTGGACAGTGGCGCTGCAATCAACCAGGACCTCATCAGCAACTTCCTGTCCGACCCTGTGCATGGTGCTATTGAGACATGTGCACAGCTTAGACCCACCGTGGATATCTCTGTGACGGCAGATGCTGATTTCGTGCGCCCTGAGTTACGCCAGGCAGGCAACTGACGATGAGAAGATTGGAGTGACGGATCTCATCGAGCCTAGGAAGAGCTGTAGCTGTAGTAATGCAACTGACGTCGTCAGTCTTATTTTTCAGTGAAGGTTTTGCTTTACCTTCCGGCATTGTCGTATAACTATGTTGAATGTTGACGTCTGAGTTTGTCTTCAATAACTATGTTGTTTGCGAAGTTCGACATCCTCTTTACGTGACTAGGCGATGAGGTACTGAGTTGGCAATGTACTCGTATTGTTGTCATGTATCCACACATTTCTCGGTTTCGTCGAAATAGGCTGTACTAGTGCGGGCTTTAGTGGGAAAACTTGACTCCGTGTCTTGCAATCGATTATAAAATGTATCTTATGATGTATCGAAGTTCGTGCATGTCTTTATGAATCAATAGTCAAAATTAACACACGAGTTGGAGACTTGATTTGCATAACTTGATTTGCATAATAATTATTAGTAAATCATTTTTTTCTTAATAAAAATATAATTGTTAAGTATCTATGATTTTATAAGCGAAAAGGTTGGGTGTTTTCATAAAATAATAACATCTTCTTATCATTCTGCCTGGATGATCTTCTATAACTTTGATTTACAGAGTTATCTTTCTACGCGAAAATAATGGCATATATTCCCTTCGGCTCAATTTATTTATAATATTTTTCTTTTTTATCAAACTTAATTTATTTGAAACACTTTTATTTTTTATTTTTTTTATAATCAATTTATATTAATACAATCAAACTATCCCATCACCATCTCTTTCCTACTCCTCTCTCATTCTTTTTTTTAAATCTTATTTACATCTAATTATCATTAATAAAATATTTTTTTCTTCATCAAATTTCATAAAATTTAAATATATAAATAAAATTATGTGATGAATCAAACCGTTATAAATAAATTTGATCCGAATGAGTATGATGTATATGTCCATTTTCTCCTGATCTATTCTCTGGTCTAAAGTTTTCAAAACAAATTCAAATTAGTTCTCATACCAATACATCAACACAGCATTTGCCAGCTGCCCAAACCCAACCTCGCATATAAAAGGGAGCAAAACGACACACAACACTCTCTCCTTTCACACGGAGAGGACAAATCCCTGCGATTTCTCCGATTCAAATCACCGTGTCCGTACACTCATTCACCGGAGATTCTATCGCCGGCGAAGATTCCGTCAATGGAGACGGAAACCGCTCGACGTCGTCATCCTGCTCATCCGTCTCCTCAGTTCCATCATCATGAGGAGCGGAATCGCAGGGTTCGGAAAGGGGAGACGAAGCTGACGCTGGAGAACTACTTGTCGTTTCTCGAGTCGCGTGATGAGTCTCGCCTCACTGTTTCCGAACTCAATCAGGTCTGATAATGTCTTCGCTGTTGATTTCTTTGATTTGTGCGGTTGATGATTGTGTGGATTTTTTGTTGTTGAGATTGAGATTTGAGGTGTGGATTCGGTGATTCTGTGTGAGGCGAAGTGAGTGTGTTTCGGTGTTTGTGGTATTGGAGCGTTGATGTTCTCGGAGTTTGTTGATGTGTTGTGTTGTGTGTGTGATAGAGTGGTTTGTGATGAGAGATTGAAGGTGGTGTTGAGGGTGCTAGTTGTTGATGGAGTTGCGGTTCGTGTGATGTGATTTGAATCGCGTTGTTTGAACTGATGTTGTTTTTGGCGGAGACGAATTCTCTAGATGAGGTTTGATTTTGGATGCTGCTCGCTTCTCGAATGGATTTGCTTCAACCGAAACGATATTGAATGTTTTGTGATGTGTTGATTTATTAGATAGAAGCAACATGTTCTGATTAATCAAATAGTTTAGTGTCGAACCTTTAAGTTTCATCGACAAACTCGCTTGGTTTTAAAGTGGTTAAAAGGCTCCATAGTTTGTCCTGTTTGAAATTTGGAATAGAATAATAGACTTCTAGACTACACTAAAAGTACGGGTAATGCAAGCGCTTTAAGGCCTTAAAGTTTAGAGCATTGTCTCTTGTTGTGCTTTGATCTGTCGACGTACTGTGTAGTTCATACATCAATCTCGTGTGACATAGAAGTGGGAATGGAGTCACTGACTCTTTGAATCCTTGATCTGATTGGTAGCAATTTTATTGCAAGTTAGGTCAGTTCATCATCTCTGAATCCTTGATCTGTTTATATGGTAAAGTCTTCGTTAGGTTTGAGCTGTTCAATATGACAGGTTAAACCGAGTATTAGACGTTGAAATGCTCTTAATACTAGTATAAGCTTTTTGAGGCCTAAAACTTTTAAGAGTTCGCTCCTTACCTTTATATGTGCAGAAACGGCTACCAATACTAAGCGTTAAATGTGTTTCTATGATAATGCTTTTGTTGCAATCCTGATCTGTTTATCATCTTCTAGTCTGTAATATGCTTCCACGGTAATGCTGCTGATGCGGAATTTGATATCTCTCTCGCAAAAGTTAATATCTCTATGCATTTCACCTGTATCCCTACATTCAGCTGATAAGCACGCTAAACATTCTACTCTATGAACAGATCATCTCCATGCATGGTTTCAAGAAGCTGAAAGCAAAGGTAAAGCATTAAGTCGATCTAAATTTCTTCGACTCACTCCTGTGATCACGTGTGCAACTTGAGTAACCTGCGGTTAATTATTCTCATCTAACTATTGCCCTCTGTTGTTTCTTGCAGAAGGTTCAAATTGTGGAGGCTCTGAAATCAATACATGACTTCACAAACCCCTCACGCTCGACTCTGGGGGAGCGCATCTCATCCCAAGCATTCATGACCAAGAACGACGTGATCAAAGACCTCGCTGATCTCAGTTGGCAGGAGTGCTCCGTGACATCCATCGAGACATTCAATTCAGTGCCTTATGCTAGAAGTCCCAGCACTGCAGCTAAAGCAATCCTTCCTTGGGGAAAGAGGAATTCAGGATCTGAAACTCAGTTGTCTACTCCAGGAAGCTCGAATTCCGCCAAGCAAACTTCCGGTTCTGTTGTTGCAGTCACGGCACTGGCAGCTGGTAACTCTTCGGGCCTCTCTTCTGAGAATGGCAAATGGAGCAGCATGAAGAGAAGGAAGCTGCGGGAACTGAAGAAACTGCAAGATGTAAGCAACATCAACCATGAGGCGAATGTTGCTGGCTATGCTGCAAGAGTTCAGGAGAAGGCCGTTTCTTTGGCACTCGAGTATCACTGAAGCGATACAAAGCTTGCAAATATGAATGCTAACTCCATCTTCTTTAGTCGATGTTAGTTTCGTTTGTTCGTCGCTGCTTGCTTGTGGTTTTATTGCTTCTTGTACCTGTGAGCAATATCACGGAGAAACTGGTTCTAGCTAGATTTGTGCTCTGATGATAGATTTTGACACATTTAGGTGATAGACTTTACCTCGGTTGAGATGGTATAGGACTTTGCAGCAAGTTACCTTGTGAGTTCACTTAACTTGTTCTCGTTATAGGGGGAAACACCATGAAACACCATGAAACACCATGTTCTCGTTTGCGCGGTGATTTCACGGAAAGATTAGGCTAGGATATTGTGTAGTCGTGTTACGCCCTTTCACTCTCTTGCTTGATGTCAATCTTTTGATTACTGTTGCTGACTCCCGCTCAATACCCCTGTTATAAAACGTACGTCTCTCTTAATCAGCGTGATTTAGTGTAGAGCGCAAACATTTGTTTAAGCATATGAATTGTCATGTACCTGTTTTGACAGTAAAGATATATTGATCAATGATAATCGTAGTTTATTTTGAAATTAAAAACATAATATAGTAATAATATTTTATCGTTTTGTTGTGTCAATAAAATTCCACATCAACAAATCCATCGATCAAAATATTATTCCCTTCGTTTCAATTTAATTGTAATATTTTTTTATAAGTATCAATATAAATATAACATTTCTATACTTTTTTGATTTGATAATGAATTTATATTAATATAATCAAACTATTTCATCATCTTTTTCTTCCTTTTCTCTCCAAAATCACACTTATATCCCTTTCTCTAAAAAAATATCATTTTTTTCATTAAATTATATATAAATTCAATATATATATAAAATCTCATCATGATTAAATTATTATAATTAAATTGAGATGAAAATAGTATATATTTTTTTGGGAACCAAAGGGGTATGAATTGTGGTTGATCATTATAAACGGAGTTTTCATGTGGAGTAACGCTATTGAAACGAACGGTCACCACCTGAACAACAACATCCAATCCCACAATAGATATTTCCCCTCGCCTTCACCCATCTCATTTCACTCTTCAAACCCTCCCAAAAAAATCTCTCATCCCCTCAACAATGGCGACGCCGATCAGATACTTCACAGTCACAGCCTCTTCAACTCCGATCACCCCCGACGCAATCCCTATCCCACCACAATCAGCGTCCCTTCGGCGGCCGACGAAGATCATTCTCCCGAAAGGGAAGCCCCAGAAATGGTCCACCGGGACCACGGCGGGCGAGCTGGGGGGCCCGCCGACGGGGACGACGACGGCGAAGTGGGGGCCGTGGAACGAGGATCCGGTGACCGCGGAGGGGTTTATTTGGAACAAGGAGTTCAAGGGAAGGTTCGAGAGACTCCTTCGAAGGGAAGAAATTGATGCTGGATTGGCGACTGATGAGGTTGGTATTTGAATGGTTTGCTGTGAATTTGAACTCGATCGTCTCATTCCAAAGATTAAGATACAAATGTTATTGTGAGTTTTTTTTTTCATAGTTGTTTTCAGATTAGATTGAGTTGGTTCTCATCGAAGCAGGTGTCACTTTGAAACTTGATAGAGTTTGTTCACCATAGTTGTGCTATTTCTACTCTAGTAGTAAATGGTAAGGCTAGAATTGTCATATTGTTAGGGACGCGTATGAATTGATTTTCAAATCATTGATGAAGGAAAATGGATTATGAGATATATGTATGGATGATCCATAACTAATTAACTGAAGACTCTTGGGTTGAGATATAATTCAGCTTGATCATAAATCATGTTTCGGTAGTTTGTGTGTGGACACACGAGTTCTAAAAATAGGATGTGGTAAATAATTCGGATTGCTACTAGTGTCTTTAAATTTGGCGGTGTTGCAAGCTTAATTGTTCAGTTTAAGGCGCGTCCTGATATATACTCTCTCTGTCCCATAATAATTGCAACATTTGATCACATGAGCCATGAAGTATGTATTTTCCCAAATATGAAAATGTGTATTTACTTGTAGAATTTGTTTATTCTGGTTGAGTCTCATAGTTTGTTTTCTCCTGATCATGGCTTTGTTATAGCAGGAGGATTCTGCTGGATTTCTCAATTTTGATAGAGTTATGAATCTCAACAGGTTCTTTTCATCTCTCATTACTATGATTGGTCTAATGTACACTGGAAAATTGTAGTAAATGATATCTGAAACTTGTATTTGTTTGTGTGCTTCTAGCGTGGAAATTGATCTCAGTGCTACACTGGTAGGTCCGCCAAGGGCAGCAACAGTAAGGGCAGTAACAGTGCAGCAACCTGTAAATACCCAAGTAAGATACGCATGAATGGTTTTACTATATATCCACATTGCTTGTCGAACTATTTGTTTAACTATGGATTGCTTTCAGCCAGTGGAAAGAGCTGCTCGACAGTGGAAACTGGCTCCCACAAGACGTGAGCAGGATAGATGGAATAGAGCGACCAGAGCTGCATCAGGAGGCACTGTAAGTGTTTGTAGCTATGTCTATTTTTTCTCCTGTAAGGAACCTTTTTCATTTGCAATCTTCTTGTTTGACGTTGTGATCAATGCCTCTCTTCTAGGCGGTGGTGCTTAGTGAGGCTTCTCAGCCTCGAGAAGACCCCCAAGTATTAGCTGCTCGGTCTATAGCACAATATAACAAGGTGAGATTTACTGATGTTTTGGGATCAAATTTCATACTTTAGCGCTCAATTGATGCCTATGACATGTAATGCTGCTCTTGCTTGAAAAATATTTTCATTGTCTTTGCAGCTAAAGCTGAAGTTGCAATTACTTACCCTGGGAATAGGTGGAACTGGTTTGGCATCAGCTTACCTTTCATATACTCCTGAGGTTGCACTTAGGTATGTTTCTGATTCTTCTCTTCTTCTCTTGTTGGAAATTTATATTGAACTTTTAGGGGTAACGGGTAAACTTGGTAGACCCTCTCAGTATAACATGCAACTTGGAGTATGGGAGGGCGTGCAGGTGCATGAATATCCTCGAATTCTTCTAATTTTCTGCTAAACCATCGTATGTTGTTTGTATTCTTTCTGGATTCAGCTTTGGTGCTGGATTGATTGGGTCTCTGGTCTACTTGCGAATGCTTGGCAATAGTGTGGACTCCCTTGGTGGAGGCGCAGGGATAATCAGGTGTGTTGGTTTGAATCACACAGGGCTTCAAAAGGCTTTTCAGAGGGTTACTGCTCTGTTGCTGCTTCCATTAGCCTCTTAGAAGAACTAATTTGAGTAACCAATCTGATTCCCAAGATTGTATCTTTGTGTTATCAGGGGAGCCATTGGCCAGCCGAGGCTGTTGGTTCCTGTCATTTTGGTCATGGTTTTCAATCGATGGAATGAGTAAGTATTATGGTTTATGGTGCATGATACAATTGTCATTCGTCATTCGTCATCATATCCAGGTCCTCGAGTGCCATTGGCCACGCGGTAGATGATCACATAAGTCATTTTTCTTCATGCTGTTTGGTGTAGAGCGTTCTGCGCATAGTGAACTTATCCATACCTCCTATCATTATCGTGGAGGTGCCACTGGTGCCTTGTGCTCAACATTCCTGGCACATCTTAGTTACTTTCTTTCATTGATTCCTTGCTTGGCACAACCCCTTGGTGTACTTCATATATCATACTAATATCTTTTAGTCACATTGTTCATTCGTCTGAACTCATCTCATCCCTGCTATTCTTTGGTAACATGCTCCGTGCCACTCCACCAGTGCTTATGCGATAATGAGCAGACAGTAGTATATCATGACTCTTATGACGGAGTTTTATTTTTAATGCAGGATTCTTGTCCCGAACTATGGATTGATGCACTTGGAACTAATACCAATGTTAGTCGGGTTCTTCACCTACAAGATTGCGACGTTTATCCAAGCCATTGATGATGCCATTTCTGTAGTGGAAGACAAACCAGAAAGTTGATTTGAACGGCTGCATCGATGTGCAATGATGCTATCACCTGTGCTCTGTTCACATACAATCCTACGGGTTCTTCTTCGCCTTCTTCGCTGCTGTTATGTTGATTCTGTTTTCAGTAAAAATTGATGGATTCAATTTCGTTTCTGTACTCTGCTATTTATCATATATCTAAATTGTTAAGCTCGAGTCATTCTGGATCCTTTTTCACCCAAGATTGGTCATGGAAATTATAATTTGAAGGCCTTGTTTTGGTTTCAGAGTTGCTGAGATGAGGAAACCCCTGGAGCTTTTCAGATGCTCGACTTTGCTCTGCTGATGATGCCATGAACCATAGTGTAAATCAATGGTAAAATACATGTTGGGTGAAAAAGTCGAACATCTGCCGAGGAAATCCAAAATTGTTATGTGAGTTATTTTTTTCATTATTTATTAATTTTGAGTTGAACATCCAGAGAAATAATACATGTTAATCATGTCAGGAGTTATGAAATATTGTACCTCTACATCTCATTCGTGAGGATTTAAACTCCTTAGTATCAAAGTGCCGATCGTTCTCGTTACTATCAAAGTGGGAATGAATAATATACAACATCAATCTAGATACATCTTCCTTGAAAAATATAGTATTGTTTATATTTTTTCGTCTCAAATCAATTAAAATATTTTCCTATTTTGATTGACGTGAAATAAATGATATGTTTTTCTGATAATATTTTCATATAAAAAATATCTAATATATCTAATTTGTTATAACTCTTTTTTCATCTGTTGCGACGGTAAATCTCATTATCAAAATAAAAAAAATTATATCATGAAAATTAATATAAATTTAGTTCATATATAAATTGAGTCAGAACGTTTCAATTCGTGTGGAGAGTGGGTCGTCTCTTTAAAATGAACGGTAAATAATAAAGAGTGGGTCCCAAAAGGTACAGTCTCAGTTTGGATTGGCTCATCACGAGGAATCTCACTGAAAGACACTCGTGGGGCCCAATGGGCCGGGGTTGGTTTCTCTTCTAGGAGTATTTCTATCCGTCAGGTGCTCACACGGTCCAGTCCATGAAAAGAAGAAAACGATGAACAAAAGCAAGAACATAAAAAAATAATAATTTAGGAGCTGCTTTTTTTTTTCCCTCTTTTTTTGATAAGAATTTAGGAACTGTTTTTGTCATTTAAATGAAGCATCCAAATCTTGATGAGGATATTTCTTTGGACTTGTTCACATCAATTTTTTCAATCCTGTGGTTTGGGCAATTAACCATTTATGGCAAAGGAATTAGTTCTAATTTCGATCCATATCTAACTAAACAAACTCTATTCGACACAGACTTTTTAGACTCTTTCATGGTGTACTTTGATCTGTATTGTGTATCTGTAATTTTGTTCATCTAGTACATCAAGATCAATTGTCGCGTGATTGAGCTCATGATATCGATGCCTGTACATCACCAAACAACAGGCGTCTCACACCAGTTAGCTCATATTTGACAAAGTACTTCGTTACAAGTCTCTAGCATACGATCAAACTAAAGGAAAATACTAATAATCAGTATCAGACGACATATATTGCTGGGGAAGTATGCATCTCAAAGTCCAAACTAGGGAAGTGTATAATCGTCGACCTAAACTGCTAAACGCATGTGCTATGTACGTAATTTTTTTCGAACGACGGCGGCTAATTAGTTTAAAGATGCTAGCGCGCTTTTTAATCATGATCATGACCTGCGTGATGGCCGGTGGGATTATAATGCCATAACCACCAAGTTTATTAATTGTACAGTTTACTTTCTTGAATCATTTGCGATATCTACTGTTGATGATGCTGTCGCATGCCCCCTAACATTGGTCACAAACAGTGTACAAAGACTTTAAAGTTCATAGATACACTGTTGATATAAGTCTAAAGTTCATCAATAGAATTTTAATTAAAGAAGGAAAAGTTCTTAGGAAAAGGACAGTGTGAAATTTCAAAGTCATCGCATGTTTCAAGCTAAACATGGGACTTCAAAGAAATACTTGGGTTCTTTATAAAACTGAAGTGGCTTTTTGTAAATGAAATCAAGTTTCCTGTCGCTTGAACCGAACAAAAGACAAATAATAATGTGAGAGATTGCTATTTCTAAGGATACATTTTATATTGTCAAGACAACTACTTCACAAAATTTTCAAAACAAAAATATTTTGTTTCACAAAAACGTTGGCAATAGTAATTGTTGTTTTGAAAATATCAATTCTCATTTATGAAATTATATTATATATTTTGAGATCCTGTATGTCTTATATCTAAATATGATCGAACTAGTGATCGTAACACGGTAACAGTGTATAAGCCGTTAATTTGAATGGTCGAACTATTCATAGTGATCCACTTAACCACCATAGCGACAGGTTGACAAGTTTGAACCATCGAATTTGTTATAAATGTGTATACTATTCTCCTCATCCACTATCACAAATATCCCTCTCTTCTCCTCAGCCCTCACTATTCTTGTACATCTCAAACCCAACCTCAAAAAAATGAAACAAAAACTTACATATGCATCATACTACTAATAATTAGATATCCATATTTCTCATAATCTAACATCAAATTTTATTCCACAAAAAGCATAGTCATGGAGCAAGACCAATATCACTCATCCAGACCACTACCACCACCACTTCTCCTCCCACTGGAAACCAACAAGCTGCTGCAACAGCCACTACAACCAGTCCCTCCGCCGAGCAGGTACGAGGCTCAGAAGAGGAGGGACTGGAACACCTTCGGCCAATACCTTCGGAACCAACGACCGCCGGTACCACTCTCCCGTTGCGACTACAGCCACGTCATAGACTTCCTCCGTTACCTAGACCAGTTCGGCAAGACAAAAGTTCACCTACAGGGTTGCGTGTTTTACGGGCAGCCGGAGCCTCCTACGCCCTGCCCGTGTCCTCTCCGGCAGGCATGGGGCAGCCTCGACGCGCTCATTGGGCGACTCAGGGCCGCCTACGAGGAGAACGGAGGGGCGCCAGAGAGTAACCCTTTTGCAGTTAGAGAGATTAGAGTGTATCTAAGGGAAGTGAAGGAGTGTCAGGCCAAGGCAAGAGGGATTCCACATAAGAAGAAGAAGAGGGCGGCGGTGGCGCCTGCGATGTTGCCGGTGAAGGTGCCGGAGATGGGGGCGATGATGGTGAGTGAGAGATCAAGCTCAAGTTCTTGTTCTTCTTCATCTCGGTTATGTTGATTCTGTGGTTTCGTTTTGGGTTTAAGATTCATTAGGCTATATTATACCAGTACAACGCATGGAAGCCAGTTGCTACAATATGCTTTCTTTCGTCCAAAAATGTACTCCATTTTGGGGGAGAGTTTTCGAGTTTTGCTTGGCCTATCGTGTGCTAAACCTATAACATTGTCCCAAAGAATATATGCTGTCGTCACAGATTAATCACTTGCGACATGGCTCAATTGTTTGGACACAATATTGCTCGTTCATGGTTGTCAGATAAATATAATTTTTTTTTTTTGATAATATATTCTGAGTTGAAGATATATAATGTTTGATAATATCAGAAAATAATATTTTCGTAGCAGTAATCGTCACGTCAAAGATCTAACAGCATTGACAAGGTTGTACTATCAAAAAATAGGCCCCGCAAATATCCATTCTCACGCGGGGAGGGTTCCTAGAAATTTCAAACCAAACACCCACTTGCCCAAATGATTTTGTTTTGTTTTTGTGTCTATTTGAACATTGGGCATGTGTTGATATTCATGGAAACATAAACGAAGTTGTTGCAGAATGATGCAGTTGTTGCAGTGTCACTGTGCCTTAGAAAATGTCCCTACAAGTTACAAACACATTTCATGTTTCGTTAGATTTGGGTGTGTTTTAGATTCTGATTTTCGAGTCCCACCGAAAAGTCGGTGAACCGAGTAAAAGTACGGAATCTCGAAAATACTAGGAAACAATATTACACAAAGTATCAAAAGTTTCGGAATGTGTAAACCGGATAAGGGAAAAATACCTGAGTTCGTGCAGATGTTGAGAATCACTCTGGTGGTTGAATATTATGGTTAGCATACGTCCCGGGTTAACCCTCAACCAGCTCGTGTCAGATATGATAAGAGTGGTAGCGTCCTTGATCGAGACCTGGAAGAAATCATTTGCTGAACATCGAGCATGGAAGATCGATCTATGCCGATGCTATTTGCTGTTCGACCGATTTCGGATGTGAAGATCGGGAATGGAAGACCTTTTTTCTGCACTTCATCATCAGCTATAAAGCTCAGTGTTTCCGCTGTTCAGACTACAGATAAGGCAATTCAAAGAACATGACAGATGAGTAACTTAATAGCTAGAATAAGCAGTCCATAATTAAATCGCGAGGAGTCACAGAAAAGCAGCAGTAAACTAAACACCTGGCACGGAAGAAAAAGGCAGCCGAAAGTCACCGGAACGAAACAATGCTCGAGTAAAAACCAACAGATTTTCCATTGATAACATTTCTGGGTTCGTGTACCGACAGGATTCGTACAACAGAAAGACTGAACCATTTCAAACTAAGACTTCTTGGATCCAGAAAGGAAAACAAAAAAAAAAAACAGAGATCCAAACTAACATTTCAACATTAACAGACGCTAGATATGTGGACAAAAAAAACTTCCAGCTGAAGATGGGCATGCACAATTTAGGAAGTTCTCAAACAGTCGGCACAATGTAGGAAGTTCTCGTTCCGATCAAATGACCGAACTTTGGAGCAAAAGCTTCACCGGTACGTTAGGGTATGCGAACCTGATCCGACTCCCCCTACAGAACAGCTAAAAAATATGGTCGGCTAAAAAGAGAGCGCAGAACATGTTACAATAAACTGACGGAACTTATCTAGAAGGAAAAAAAGAAAGCAGGATTAGAAGCCTTAGGCCCTTAATACTCTCTAAGCGAGTTTAATGTATGAAATTTCACGCACGTCAATAAGCTGATACAGTTTGAACTTTGGAAAATCAACACTTGGATGCAAAAGTCACAGCAGAAAACATTCAACAGAAACCATTGTAACGCGCTCACAGCAGACAAAGGTTGAAAATAATGAGGAAGAAAACGGATTTTTTTTTCTAAAATAGGATTTTTTTTAAAGAAATTCCCAAATTAAGATCATGAGAAAATTAATCCTCAACATCATGCAGAGGAAAGACGCAGGGGCGCCTCTATCATGATTTATCGCGCACGGCGTCTTTCGGTCAACTGGTGCAGGGCGCCTTTGGGTATGGCGTTGACGCAGGGAGCCTTTCTCTTGCTCGTCGTTTGGTTGGTGTTAGCCTGTGTACTCATTAAATGTTTTTCGCCCACGAATGCAACTGTGGAGGTTGAATTTGGGTATATTTTAGAAAATAAATTTATAATGGGGTTTATTTTAATAGTTGCGAAAGTAGTCAGTGAATGTACTATAATAAATGAAATTGATTTGATATTTTTTAATATTAAAAAATTATTAAAAATAAAAACGTTTCATTTATTTTGAATCTGATAAAAAACATTTCAATTAATTTAAAACGAAAAAACTAAATAAATAGAAACAAACAAAAGAAGATTACGGCGGATAGTAATTCAGTTACTTAGTAAAACGTCACCTCAAAGAGTGCTTTAGGCTTTTTTTTCTTTTCCTATTTTTGTTTTTAAAATCTTAAAACACAAATTTTTGATATATTTTTGTTTATTAATCATAATTTTTGAATTGTGGTCCAGATCAATTCGATTCAATAATAAAAATGATCAGTTTGATTTTCTCTACAAAATAAGTTCAATCATGAATATCTTATGACAATGTCGAAATAACAATCTTTTTATGTATCATTATTTCGATGTCGTTAAAAAATATTCATGATTGGTCTTGTTTTATAAAAAATATCAAGGCGATCATTTTTCTTTATTGAGTCCAATTGATACACACCACGATTTAAAAATTATGAATAATAAATAAATAAGCATCAAAGTTTGTGTGTTAAGATTTTAAACCAAAACCAATAATATATAAAGCCTTTCCTTAGGCAACGCTTTACGAAGTGAAAAAAGCCACGTAGGCTAAAGCGTTTTTCGCAGTGACGTTTTTTCCTAGAGTAAACCGTTTTTTACGAGACGTTTTACTTGTTATTTGTACCCAAACACTTTCTTTGTTGTTTTTATTTTTAAAAACAATCATTTCTAAATATAAGTTCCCACGTGATGGAGACAAAGTAAACCCTGACCATCCGAAAATACTAGGGAGCAGAATCATCTACTGTCAAAACCCCTTGCTGCACCGTGCTGTAGCAAAACCGTGTGAGTTTCTTCTTCTTCTTTTTTTTTTTTTTGGGTAAAGGGAGGTTGCCCGTTTTTGGTGATCCGGGTTCAAATACCAGGCAGTTACGACGAAAATAAACCAAACACATGAAGCTATTTGTAAGTGTTGACAATCTGCTTAAACCATGATCATAATAACAACTCAAGAATACAAAATGCCTTCATCATCTTGGCACAAAAAAAGCCACTTTTTCCACATATGACCAAAATGAAAAGGCATCTAAAATCGCACTGGAAATGATACCTACAAGGCTTCAACTATCAGGGTTCAATGAGATTATAACTAAACAAAACCAATTTGCTTCAATATTATTCAGAAAACAACTAGAAACCTTGAGTAGCACAATCTGACAGTTTTTTTTTCTTTTAAGCCAGCACTACTACTCATAACTCAATGAACCAAAATCGATCCAAATCCATCTCTTCCGAACTATTCAATTTCGCCTCCACACACCAAAACATACTCCCTTAGTTTCAAAAGATAGACAAAACTTTGACCCGATATATATATTTATATGTGTATTAAATTTGTGTGAAATTTAATGAAGAAAAAATATTTTTTTATGACAGTGTGATTTACTGTAACAATTATAAGAGGAGATATTGTATGTATTATAACAGATGGTGATCTTTTTAATTTTTTTTTATACGAAAACAGTATTAAATATAATATATTGTATATATTTAAAAATAATCTAAATAAATCAATATTATATATATTATGAAACCAAACGAGTAAGTTTCATGACATAGCTATATACTCAAACCGAACTGGCGAACTCAAATCAACAACATCCAACTCTCAAGGAAGTCAAGGGCAACACTTCATGGAAAAGCATATTCTTCTCCAGTAAAGTTACACTAATCAAGATCATAAACCCCACAAAACTATACTATGATCCCACAAAACTATACTCATTCTGTTTAATATAAGTAATATTTATATATATTAAATCGTTTATGAATATATAAAATATATTATATTTAATAATATTTTCATATTAAAAAAATCAAACAATCATAATTAATTATAATATATAAATTATCTTTTATCATAATCGTTACCGTAAACCCATTATAAAAAAAATGGGTCCCGTTCTGCATCGGAGGGGACGGTGAAGAAGCGGCGGCGGAGGGGAATGGGGTGAGTTTGGATTGGGCTGTGGGCTGGGTTGGGATTGGAATGGATTCGGCTTGGATTTTTGTGGGCTTTTTGGGGTGTGGGTTGTGAAATATGGAAAGGGTTTGAAGGAAAATGGGTTGGATTGGGGGAAATTTTGTCATTTGTGGCATGAGCAAAATTTCCTGGTCAATAACACATCATCTGTATCTCAAAATAGTTTATGTTGCACATTTTTCCTGTCGTTAGTTTAATTTGAAATATTATCATCAATTAATGTGAAATTCATATAAAGTCGACCGATAAATTGTTGGTCGGTTTTGAAAATTAACGTTAACAATACTCGAGTAATTCGATGCATTTGAACATGGAAAAACCATATATCTCGACTGTAAATGGCACGGAGGGAAGCGTAGTCAAGAATGATGTTGGTTTCAACGTTTTTCCATGCACTTCAAGTCAAAAGAATTACTAACACAATTCTTATCCATTCGGAGTTTATCCATAGAAACAGAGCTCACCATCAATCAACAATCGAAATGGCAGCTCAACTTGATTTTAGGCCCACAATTACACCCAACTATTCCATTATGATCCACCTACAATTTTCTTTTGCTCGACTGCAAAATATTCTTGTGCCGACGGTTTACGAAGAAGACAAAATAGGATTAATGCTTGAATTAAATTCCGCAAGAAAATGTCATGTTAATCCAACTACAGTGAATTTAATGACCTTGAAAAGGCAACCAAGTGGGTCATAATCTCATGAGTATGTTAAAAAGAATGCATCCACCCTTTGGAATTTTTGTTCCAATCATTTAGGTTTATTTGATAATTTATGATTTATTTTTATTTTTTGATTGAATTTTTTATAGATGTAATTTTTGAGGGATTATTTTTATTAAGTTTTTTTAAAGAAAATTAGGATTATTGGTTTCTTAATAGAATTTTTATTTTATTTTTTCAGATTTATTAAAATATAAATAAATAAATAAAAATCAAACAAAACATCACTTTGTACGATTGGTTTACAAAGCCAGATGATCCGGGTCCAAGTGGCGACTCGCATGCTAATTAGACTCCCACCCTCCAATTCCATGAAAAACCTGCAACTGTACATGTTTCAGAATTTAACCGATTGATCATCACTTTTTTATAAAATTAGAAAAATGATAATTTTAAGAAAAAAAATGATTTTTAAAAAACAAGGGTGATATTTTTATTCAAAAATTATTAAATGTAATTTATTTTGGATTGATTAAATTTTGTCTTAAAGATATCAATCCTCTAAAATTATTTTAAAAAATAATCATAAATTTAGTTAAAGACTTTAATTTTGGCTTAAAAATAATAATTTTAATGATATAATAAAAAAAGAAGTTTTTGAAATATATCGTTATATTTTTTTTTTTTCGGATGGAGGAATGCAAGGATTACATAATACTTGGTCTTATTCTTGGTGGAAACCACTGCACTTTGCTTAAGTTATAAATCTTGCTGGCGGAAACTTAGTTGCGGTTTGATTTGACTATGCCAACGTCTCCGGTATTGTTTTTTTATATTTTTTTCCCCCAAAAACGTTGAAAAACAATTCGATTTTTCAGAAAATAATTTTTTTAATAAAATTAAATTCGTTTTTTGAAAAAACGAGTTTTTTTTCGATATTTATGAAAAAATAAATAAACATCAAATAAATACATCCGAACTCCCGCATTTTTTAAGGTATTGTCGCTCGTATTAGGTCATTAATTTGAACAAATTATGTGGAGTAATATAATCCACTTGTTCTTCTTCACTAAACAGTTGTTCTTCGGTGGCTGGTGTCATCGTGTCACGAAAATTTTACACAAACATGCACACTTTGGATCGGGTTCAAGACCATAATAAAATGCCCAAAATCAAATGACCAATCCTCTCCCACGCACGTGATCCTCAACCACGCCCGATCCCTTTCAACATTATCTATGTGATTATTTATCTTTGTGACCTACCATTGGTAGCATACGAATGCACATCAATTGACCTTATTAATCAATTCAAAACTTTATAAAGCTCACGATCATCACCATAATTGTGACCTAATAAGTTCCTAACTGTGGCTTATTGTTATCTACTTTAGCATCAGTAACATGATCACTTTTTTCGCATATTGCTGAATGTCCATCTATCGTTCCACTTGTAATAAACTCATAGCTTAACATACACGCTCATACAGTTGTCACATTTGAATCTTCTGATTTCTTTTATACTGTGACACTTTTACGAGTGTTGTGAGTCAAATGTTCGAGAGATCTTAAGTCTATTATGACCATTCAGCACATTGGAACAGAGATCTATTATCATAATCGTTCTTGACTGGTTAATGTCGAGATCAACTAGAAACCCGACATTGTGATGAAGCTTATGTTGTAGAGAACTTATGAAACAAGTTTGAACCTTAGGTTATGAAGTACTCGAAATACTTTTTATGTCAAAAAAATATAAGCAAAATTTGTTCAGGCCATCCCAAAATATAAACACATACTGTCTCCGTCCCATAATTCTGACAATATTTATTTTATATTATTTATACGTATGAATATAAATCTTATTTTCATATCAAATCATATTTGATCGTCCCGTAGTATGTATTAGGTTGAAGTACGTAATTTATACAATCATTGATGTTTTATGACAAATTTACAAAAAATTATATTTTATCGTCGTAGTCACATGTCAAACTTTGCATCGACACATGTGTCAGGTCAAAATATTACAATAATTTTGAGACAGAGACAATATCATCTTTAATAATTTTTCATATAAAAAACATAAAAATAATTATTATTTGTAATAATACATCAAATTACTTTCTCTTATAATTGATTCAATAACCTCATCTTAATAAAAAAAACATTCTTTCTTTATTAAATTTCATAAATATTGAATATATATATCAATTTATATATTGGATTAAACCGTTCTTTGTACTAAAAATGAAAGTAGTAATAAGAAGAAGTTTAAACCTAAAATTGTCTAGCTTTGAGCCTTTGCCTTTCTTCACCGCCACCCAGCTTCCTTTTTACCCTTTTCACCATTTCCGCCAAAGTCAATTCCCTTCCCCCCC